>JZKD02S0981370.1:43850-63372 GCA_000966675.3 Picea glauca | reverse complement strand
TGGAGTCTGCCAGGATATTTTATTGTTTCACCCTTTTTTCATTGAAAAAAATTACATTCTGCCACAAAAATGTGAATGTCCTTTTTCATACCATCCCAGAAAAAAGAATGTTTGAATAGGTCATAGGTTTTGGTAAACCTTGAGTGCCCAGTTCTGGGTGTAGCATGAAGCTCAGCAATCACTGTGCACTGAAGTTGTGACTATTTACTTAAATACAAACAACCATTCTAGTGAATCTCATCATTGTGCCAAGAGTACCCTAGAGAAATTGGAGAATTGTCTTGCAATTGTTGGATCATATAAAAAAATTTAGGATCTCATAGCCATTCCTAGAAAACAACTTGGAGCGAATCTGGTACAATGAAGGAGAGGGAGAAAAAGGACCCTTCATCTTCATATTTTCGAGAAAGAGCCTCAACAACAAATGTTTCTTTGACTTTCTTGTAAATGATCTCATAATCATATCCAAGGACATTAGTTACCCATTTTTGTTTCTCTAGGGAGGAAGGTCGTTGCTCCATAAAATACTTGAGGCTTTGATGATATGTCTTAATTTGGAAGCGTTTCCCCAAGAGATAAGGGCGCCAGAGATCTACTGCATGAAGAATAACCAACATTTCCTTTTCATAGATTGATTGTCCCAAATGTTGTTCTGACAATTTTTTGTTGGTAAACACCAAAGGTCTTCTCTCTTGCATAAGGATTGCTCCAATTCCTCTCTCAGAGGCATCACATTCTAGGACAAAGGTATTTGTGAAATCAGGAAGGGACAATATCAGAGTAGTACACATAGTCGAATTCAAGGCTTGAAAGGCTTGATCAGCTTCAAGAGTCCAAGTGAAAGATTTTTTTTTAAGGAGAGCAGTGAGAGGCATTGCAATATTTTCATAATTTTGAACAAACTTGCGATAATATCATGTTAAACCCAGAAAACCATGCAAGATTTTGATAGTCTTGGGGTGAGGCCAATCCTTCATTGCTTCAATATTCGTATGATCCACCCAGACACCAGCCTTTCCAATAATATGACCCAAGTACTTGACTTCCGAGGCACCAAAGGAACATTTAGAATGTTTGAGGAAAAGTTGGTGCTAAGAGAGTAGATGGAGAACTTGATCCACATGGGCAAGATGGGATTGCCAAGTTTCACTATAGATGAGAATATCATCAAGAAAACTAAGACAAAATGATGGAGAAAAGGAGGGAATACATTATTCATGAGGCTTTAGAAGGTGGAGGGGGAATTACATAGGCCAAAGGGCATGACTAAGAACTCATAGTGATCATCATGAGTTTGAAAGGTAGTATTTGGGATGTCATCTTCTTGCATACGTATTTGGTGGTAGTCAGAACACATATCAATTTTAGTGAAGTACATAGCACCACTCATCTCATACAAGAGATCATCAATGAAAGTAATGGAAAAATTTTCCTTGATGGTGAGTTTATTGAGCGAACGAATGTCAGGACATGTGCACCAAGTACCTTCTTTATTAAGTACCATGACCACAAGAGAACAATAAGGGCTGGTATTGGGGCAGATAACACTTGCTTGGAGCAATTCCTTCACTATTTTCTTAATTTCATTTATTTGGGAAAAGGGATGACGATAAGGGAGAACATTGGGAGGAAGACTTCTAGGAAGAAGGGGGATGGAATGATCATGAACACCACGAGAAGGAGGAATTCCCTGAGGAGTGTAAAAAATAGCTTGATGTTTGGAGAGGATAGCTTGGAGGTCATGATGCATAAAGGGTGTCTCAACTGTGTGAATAGAATGGAGTTGACCAATCATACTGGGGTGGCCTTTATTGAGGATATTTTCTATGCAATGGGAACTGATGATCTTAGGAGAACCAACTGTGATACCTTGGAATTGATACCTTTGTCCCTCCTGTTGGAAATTCATGGTTAATTCCTTAAAATCCATAAGAATGAGACCCAAAGTGCGTAACCGTTAAACACCTAGCACAATTTCACAACCACCCATTTGAATGGAAAACATATAAGATTTCAGGTGGTAATGTCCAATTTGAATACATACATTTTCAAAACTCCCAATACATTTCATGGATCCACCATTGGCTATCATTATTTGAAAATGATTAACATCACGAATATAGAAATTGGTTTCCTGGGCAGTGTGACGATGAGTAAAATTATGGGTGCTACCACTGCCAACAAGAATGATGACCTTCCTATGCTTAATATATCCAATGAGATTGAGGGTTTGTGGAGCAGAGAATCCAGTGAGGGTATGCAAGGAAATGAGTGGTTAAAATTCAGGTGGTTCAGCGGGATCCTAGGTAGCATCAGGAAGGGAGGGATCTTCAACAAGGGAAACTATCACAACCTCTTCCGGAACATCTTCGGAAATGGCCATAATTTTTTTTTTGTTCCTTACACTTTATCCCTAGAAAATATTTTTCGTCACAATTATAGCAAAGACCCTTCAGTTGGCATTCAACCATTTCATCCCTAGTTAATTTCTAGACCTTGAGGTGAGTGGTAGGGGGGTTAGGATTAGTGGGTCGAGGGCGAGGAACAAAAGAGGTTTTTTTTTCTAGGAAAAAGCAACTTGTTGGGCCTCTTTAGCACATTTAGTATCTTCCAACCAAGTTTGAGGGCGGGCCATGAGAACCTGGGATCATATTTCATCCTTTAGGCCATTGATAAATCATTCATGAAATAACGCATTTGGCATGCCCTTAGTTTGAAAGGACAAATTCTCAAAATAAGTTATAAAGGCTTCCACTATTCCTGACGATTTCAACTTGGTCAAATGATCGCGATAGTGGGTATCAATGTCAAAGCGGTCATAGATATTTGCAAAAAATTGGGTCCATAAAACATACCCCTGATGTGAATTTTTACGCTATTTCCACCATTACCATCATTCATGACATAGATAGAGGACATCATAGAAAAGTTTGGCCAACTCATTAGTAATACCATGCAAAGAAAAATAATGTTCCATTTGAGTGACCTAACTCGTGGGATCGAAACCATCAAATTTATTGACCTCAACACAGGGAATATGGGGGTCACGATGAAATGAGTTGAAATGGAAGAGAATGATAGTAATCAACAACATCTGGTTGGGCCGAGGAGGAACAACCTAAAGTGTGGTTCAACAACTCGTCGACAAGAGATTGGACGGTGTTAAATTGGTTCATGAATTTGGCCTCCATGGTGTCAAATTTGTGTTGGACTTGGGTCTCTAATTGTGCAAGGCAGTAATTGGTAGAGAAACTATCCCATGTCATATGGTGTATGGATTCCTGGGCTTGACTAAAGGAATCTTGTAGGTCTTGGTTGCGAGTGGTGGCCATTTGGAGATGGGGAGTGTGGGTAAGGGAAAAGGGGTGGGTGGGATGACAAAAAAGGACTTATAAGTGATAGGTACTATGACTATAAGGGAAAAAATGGAAATATAATGGAATAGGAGGAAAAACAGAGAAAATGGTAAGGGGTCAGGTCCACTGAAAAAAAGGATTAAAAATGAAAGGTACGACTGTGATCTAGGAGAAAAGGGGAATCTAATGGGATAGGTCCAAAATACATGTGTTGGTGGGACCACTATACTATTTTTTTTAACTCTTGTGGAGTTACAATCCAGCCTGAATAATATTGCAATGAAAAAATGCCCAAATGCTTAAAAGGAAGAAATGTGTAGTAATTTCACAACTAGAATGTAGAAGGCACAATTTCACAACAATAGATCTTCTATGTTCTATTTTTTTTCATCCCAATGGGTAGGGTATTCAGGGTTTCTATAGACAAGGGTTTTACCTATGCTATATATCTTTGATATATGTGAGGGTCCAACAGTAGTACTTGAACCAATATATTAGGGAACAAAATAAGGAGGCTAGACCATTCCCTTAGTCGTACTACCCGACTACGAAGGTATTAGAGAGTATCTTCTCGAGTGTTGTTCTCAGTGGCACTATAGAAGTTGGGAAGAAAATCTGTTTATCTATAGAGGGCTTCAGGATATATAGGTTGATCTGTATATAGGTGTTGTCTGATGTGCTACCACTCGAAGGGGTACCAACATGCCCTACAAAGGTGGTCAACATATGTACGCATGAGTACCACTTGTATTTCCTATTTGTATTACTCCCTGACCACAGGTTTATGTGCGTAATGATAGATATCTGTAGCTTCAAGATGTTGGAATATGTCTCTACCCTGAATAATTTAACCCACAATGTTTTGTTGAGGAAATTTCTTTAATACCACTTGTAAGGTACCAGGTCTATTATATTAGCAGAAAAGAGAAATAATGTAGCAAATAACACCAATATAGGAACAAAATACAGAAACACTACAGAGATAACAATGAAACAACAATTTATATGGAACCACAACCCCAGAATCATACCCTTATTGATGGGAAACAAGGTTCACTTGCCTCTTTGAGGGGGAAAACTCTAGTAGAGTAGAGCTATATTACAATAATTCTTCCAAACAAAACTTCGCATACCCTCTACTCCTATTTATACTAAATCTATCTATCCAAAAGAACAATCTAGAGGAAGATCCTTCTAAAAGTGAAATCTTCTATTAAGTCTTCTTACATTTGACTTATTCCTCCTTATTGTTATTCCTTATTAATATTGACCTTTATAACATGGAAATATAGTATTCTACCCAATTGAGGGGTTAGGTAGGTTAGGTCCCTAACATTTCCCCACCTCAAATACATAGATTACAACATACAAGATGAGGCATAGTTCCCTAAATTGCACTTTGACACATACATAGAGGTTATTCAAGGGGCTGAGGGGAGACCAAAAGTGGTCACCAAGGAATGGGCCAGGTCCCTTTACAAATCAAGGATATTGTCATTTTTGGATCATTTACATTTTGGGTGTAGCTCGAACATCAACTCGTGTTCCTGGTACTTACTCATTTGATTTCATGGAGGGTTCCTTCTGTTAGACTACACATATCATATGGACATTGATATAATCATTAGGTTTTAGGACTTCCCCCAAAAGGAGAGAATCCATCTAATGCGATAGCAGCTAAGGATGCAACACAAGAGGAGGTGTACAAAACGTATGGTACATGAAGAGAAAAAAGAGGAGTGGTAATTTTGACTATCAATGATGCAAGCTTTTGGTTTTCCATGTAGTTCATTTCCTACAAGATGATGCACAAGTTTAGGATGAGTGTACACTTGGGGTAATTGATAGTGAAAATTGATATGTAATAGGAATAAGGATGTCATGGGTGCAATAGTTGATGAAGAAGTTCATCTAGGATAGCCTAGATGTGCAAGACTTATAAAAGGAGTTTCAATATAGTTGGGTTTTACTCCTACTAGAAATGATAATGTAGAATCCACCATCAGGAGACAAGTACGATGCACATGTGGTTCCATCCTTCCCCATTTCGAAATTCCTAGAGCTACAGTACAACTTAGACACGATGATCTAGTGTGAGAATAAGAAAGCTTTCTAGAAATGGTATATAGAAATGATTCATGTTATAGTGCAATCCTTCCACAAACCATGCAACTTGATTAATAGGTATAAGGACTATCTTCAATTTGAATGTGATTTACATAATGTTTTCATCACCCCACTTGCAAATCCATTGATTACTATAGATATCCTACCCTTTTTCATTACTGAGGAATATATTCAACATGTCGTTGGAGAGTGGTCAAAGAAACTTCGGCCCATGTCAGATGATTATGTAGAAAAATTAGAAACAAGGATCAAGAAGTGGCAGGAGAAGAAATACACAGAGGAATCCTAAAGGAAAGGTAAAGGATGAACAAGTGAATAAAAATGGGTAGAGGTATCCAAAGAGGTAAGAAAAGGACAAGGTCCCAAGAGGAATTGGGCGTAATTGACCATAGAGAAGACTTTGCTCATGTAGATAAAGTGTGCAATGATTGAGCCAAGCCCAACCAAAAAAACTAGTGAACAAGAGAACAAACTCGTCCATTAAAACATATAGGAACTACACCCATCAAAGAGAAATCCCCCTCTTGTATTCCCATGAAGTCCACCATGCATAGGTTATTCACTTACTGGATGGAAGAATGGGAAATATACCCCAATGCATAGGGAGAGAGATAATGCAATCCCCAACATCAATTCATAGAATTGTTAAGTTTCTCTAAGACAATTTGGATGTGAAATAATTGTTGAATAGAGATTCATTAGAGAAGTTATATGATCTCTATAATATGGTTGAGTCTGTTCCAAAAACTAGGCCCACGTCCCAATAATAAAGGCCATTGGTATCACTACTAGTGCCACATCACCATGCAATACCTATAATAAAGTGCTACAATTCAACCAATTAACCGTCACAATTGTCAAGTCATTCACTATATTAGAACCTCAACCATTGACTTATGTTGAGATAGATTTGGCACAAGAACCCTCATATGACTTGCACATATATATAGGAGAGATAATGAATGTGTTGGGGGATAGGTAGCATTCACTTGGGAAGGTGTTATATTATTTGCATGTGTGTGGGGAGGTGTGTCATATTTGATGACCACGTTTGACGATTTTTTCTATTTTAGTGTTATTTTCTATTTTTATTGGTTCTCTAAATTAATCTTGGATTAATAGATTAGGGTTTTGGTAGTTGCAAAATACCAACTAAAATTTTTCATATATTGTATTGTGAATGGTGGAATTAATACAATGAATATTTGAGAGGTGCGACACCAAGGAAGGATGGTTTCTCCCGGTTAAGTGTTTCTAGTGTAAATCTATGTGTACTATATGTATGAGCCATTGATTAATTTATGTTTTTCTTAAGAATCAATATGCATTGATTTTATTCACTAGTTTAAAACTTACATGTGGTATCAGAGAACATTTTTGGCTTCAAGGGGATGCCTTTGTTCCTGAGAGTTTAGCTTGTTATTGATAGATCAAGCTTACCTTGGGTCTATGATAAACTTGGGTTCAATGGGGGATTTGTAGTGATGATTCATGTGTTGGAAGAGAATGGAGCACAATTCTAGAATCAAGATTGAGAAGTTAAACATTCAAAACTTTGAGCTATGGAAGCTCAAGATGGAGGACCTTCTTGTAAACAAATAACAATGGATCCCTATGGATCTTAGTATATGAGATACTAGTAAAAAACCTACTGGTATACAATCTACTAGTACAAAAACCACTAAATCTATTGGTATGTCAAAAGAATATTGGGAGAAGATGAATAGAAGAGAAATGAGTACAATTAGACTCTATCTAGAAGATTTGGTGTTACTGAATGTATTGGGAGTATCTACAACCAAGGAACCATGGAAAAACTTGGGGAATTTGTATCAGTCGAATTCCTTGGTAAAAAAAGTTGTTTCTTCAAAAGAAGTTGTATCATCTTAGGATGGAAGATGGAGATTTTATAACAGATCATGTAAATTCCTACAATACTTTGGTAAGTCAACTTGGATCTGTTAATATTACACTTTCAAAAGAAGATACACATATTACTTTTTTATGTTGTTTACCAGAATCCCAGGATAATCTGGTTGTAGCAATTGGTAGTACCACTCAATCTACATTGAAGTACAAGGATGTAGTTTCATCCTTGTTATCGGGAGATATGAGGTGGAAAATCATGGATAGTCATAGAATATATGCTTTATTTTTAAGAGGTCAACCCCAAGATAGGAGTAAAATTAAGTCTTCGGGGGGAGGGAGATATAAATCTAAAGGTAGATCTAAATCCCCAGGAAAATATTTTAGGAAATGTTGGAAATGTGGTAAAGATGGGAATTATAAGAAAGATTGCAGGTCTAAGAGTGTTGATAAAGGAAAGGGATCTGATGATACCTCTTCCATAGAGGAAAAACCCTCCACAGAAGAAGGAGGTGATGTTTACTTGGCATCTATTAGTACACATGTATATCATGATGTATGGTTGATTAACTTAGGTGCATCATTTCATATGACCCCTCACAAGGAGTGGTTTAGTGAATATGAAAAGTATGATGATGGTGATGTCTTCCTAGGATATGACTCTAAAAGAAAAATCATAGCACGTGGAAAGGCTAAGTTGTTGTTGAAAGATGGAAGGATTAGAACTCTCCCTAGAGTTCTACACATTTCAGATCTAGACAAGAGCCTAATATATGTAAGTAAGTTGGATGATGTAGGTGTGGATACTTTATTGGGAAGGGAACTTGCGAGATGTTACAAGGAGAAATGGTGTTGATGAAGGGAGTTTGGTGTGGAAATATGTACAAGTTATTAGGAAGAACTTGTACTCATGGGTGTAACAATTCTTTTTTCACCGAGCATATAAATAAAGAAGATCTGATCCGTACTGGCCTTGGAAGAGGACCATGATGTGACATAAAAAATTGGGACATTTTGGAGAAAAGGGCCTTCGAACACTACACAATAAAGGTATGGTTGATGGTATTTCTAGTTGCACCCTGAATTTTAATTTCTATGAACATTGCATATATGGTAAAAATTATTGAGTAGCATTCCCATGTTGTGCTACAATATCAAAGGGGATCTTAGAGTTGATACACAATGATGTGTTTCGAATTTTTCTTGTTCCATCACTAGGTAAATGTGTGTATTATGTTTCATTCATAGAATATTTCTCAACGAACACATGGATTTATTTTCTTAGAAATAAATATGACACATTTCATAAATTTAAAGAGTTTAAGGCTCTGGTAGAAAATCAAACACTGAAAAAAAATAGAGGTGTTGAGGAAATATAATGTAATGAACCTAATCTGAACCCCATTTGTAATTGTACATATAGGCTGGTGATTCGTTGGTACCAATTGTAAATTTAAATCTACATATAGGATGGTGAGCCATTGGCACCAAGTTTTGGTTTTGCATGCACCTAAGTAATGCATGAGGATTGTTATCAAAGAAAGGGTGTGCACATTTCATAGTGTTGTGCACACCTAGGTAAGTGTGCATGGTTTGCACATCAATGGAAGAGTGTTCATATTCCACAGTTTTTTGTGCACTCGAGTAAATGCAAAAGGACTACCATGAAATTCACATTAAATTAATATATATGTATATATGTATGTATGCATGCATGCATGTATGTATGTATGTCTATGTATTTGAGCCCATAGAGGTTGTGTGGTTATTTGGATGGTGTGTCGGGATGAAAATAGGTCAATGCACTTATTCTTGTACAATGTAATCACACTCAAGTTATTAATAATATCACATCATTGCATGTAGACAGATCGGAAAAAAAGAGACGGGGGATATACTCCATTGAAAAATGGAAAAGTGGGGGATAAGCCAAGGGGATTAAGTCCAAGGGAGTATCTTATTAATATTTATAAAAAGTGTAATTTATGGGTAATTATTTATCCTAATCTCCTGAGGGATGAAGACGAGTTACCGTGTGGCTAAAGCTAATTCTGAGGGTGACAAGTGTCCAATTATAACCATGCAATATATATTGTTGGCCTTAGTGTAATTCAAGGGGATTATCACTAATTTTATTGATAATTCAGGCAAACTTTCTCTATGAAGGAATATGTATTTTGTTTTAACTTACTTTCATTTCTTAACCATGTTCTTGGGAAGACCTGTTTACTGTCAAAGAGGCAGGTTGTCAAGCTTGTGAGCATTTTCTCGAGGTTAGATATTTTTTGTTGAAGAGGTGGGTTGTTATGCCTGTGAGAATTCTCTCCAGGTGAGAGATTTTTTGTTGAAGAGGTGGGTTGTTAGGCCCATGAGCATTCTCTCCAGGTGAGATATTTACTTTCAAAGAGGTTGGTTTTCAAGCCCATGATCATTCTCTTCGGGTGAGATATTTTCCAGGAATTTTTTCCTAGTGCATTGGGCATTAGATGCAGAGATCTGAGGCTTCCTCTTCAACATGTTGTTGAACCCATGGAAGGGAAATGAGGCATATGAAGGACTACTAAGTAGATAAGGTGCAAAATTCTTACGGTGGGATAGGCATGTGGGGAATGAGAGTCTGTATAATAGTTGTCGCAGTTGTCACCTTGGAATGATCAATTCCATTGTTTATCATACCTTAACCTGGCATTAGGAATATTTTTCCCTGGTGGAGTTTAAGCCCCAACTTGGAGTTGACCTGTTGCTGAACGTTTTTCAGAAATAGAGTCTATGAATGGGAGGAACATCTAAGTTATGTGTGCAGTTAGTGACCTTTCATACAAGATAAGTGTCCTTATGTACTTGTCTCATTTACCGTGTGCTCAATTATCTATGTCTGATACATGTTTAATTCTTGTATGATGTTGCAGATAAGTAATTGTTGTTATTTTGCATAATGTTTCTTGTACTTCTAAGTGTGGTGTTGATAATCAATATTTGTAATCGTACATGATGAGTATGACAATTGTTATTAGATATTCATGTTAATTTAACCTTATAGTAATAGTCATGAGTCTTCGAGGAGAGGTTAGAATGGTCATGCATTTAGGAAGTACTTTTTGCACACAAGAGACTAGATTCTCTTGCACACACTAGAAAGTAGTTTGCATGCACAAGGTGAATGGAATTTGTGTATGACACAATAATGGTTTTGTGCATAGTAGTGATCTCATGTTTGGGGTGGAATACATGCATAGTAACTTTGTGTGCACTGCGTGCTTATGCGTGCAATTGTATTGTGTTAATTCCATTGTTATAAGTTATATTAGAAGAGGAAAATATGTGTGGTGCAATCCCACTTGGAGTCATGCACATTACCTTACGTATTCTATCTAGAAAAATGTTATATAGTAGCATATGCGTAGAATAACTTGAAGTAGTGTTTCTCAGTAGTAGGTTGGGTATATTACATTATGGTATAAGAGTGATAGAAGTTGAGATTTGTGTGGAATGGCCCATCTTGATTAGCTGGGCACATTACAATATGGTACCAAAGCTCTAAGTTCAACACCAGACTTGTATGGGCTGAATATTAACATGAAACTATAGAGTTGTAGTTTCAACACTGAGCCTACATGGGTCCAGTATCTACTTAAAAAAAAAATCAAAATGATAAGTGGTCAAATTTGGAATTACAACATAGCAATGGTGCCCATAAAACAAGAATGCACAAGTATGAACACTAAATTTTGACGTTGTGGAGTGCGGTGCCAGAAATGCACAGAAAACTATTGGTGTGCAGATGTGTGCACTAGAAGTTGGGGCTGCACAGAGAAAAACTTGTGGTACGTGTGTAATATTGATGTGAGGGTGTGCACAATAGAATTTGGGATGTAAAAATCATCGAAGGAATCAAAGGAAAGGATTCTGAATAAATCATGCAGAGTTTTAGGAAGTTCTCGCATGAATTCTTCTAACAAGGCTTAGTTTTTACACATTTTGTGGAAATAACAGTGATTAGAGAAAGATAGAATCAATGTAGAAAGTAAAAAATCATGGAAGATGTGCAAATAACTTACATCCATGACGATGAATTCAAGGATTTGTATGTCGGTTTGGGTTTTGATGGTACATAATCCAAGGAGGAGTGCATAAACTTGGTAGAAACCATAAAGGGACTGCAAACATATGTCCAAAGCTATAAAGTCGATAATGAAAGGATTATTGAAATCAAAGGAGAAACAAGATGGCTTCAATATAAATTTGATGCAAATCTTTGATATAATAGAAAATAAAATGTACAAGAAGACAGAGTCAAGAAAGTCAAGGAGTCATAGGTCTCATGGTGAAAGAAGAGAAACAACAAGTGTTGATTGGAAACATCACCACTCACCAAAGAATTTTAGGAAAGCATGTAGTAGCTCAAGTCCATCTCCTATTAGAAAGCATAAGATAAAGATAGGGGTGGACGAGATACAAGGAGAAATGAATAAGATTGAGTTTCCTACCTTTGACAGTGAGCACAAGAAGGATGAATATGCAGAGAATTGGTTGTTGGGTATGAGGAAGTACTTCCAAATGCATAATTACTCTACACAAGCATAAGGGAGAATTTCCATCTATCAACTAAAGGGAAAATCATCAATGTGGTGGGATCAGTTTGTGCAAGTGCAACAAATTAATGAGAATAAGGTTACTTGTTGAGAGTTCAAGAGGTATTTTCAAAAGAAATACTTAACCAAGCATTACAATGATAAGAAATTGAAGGAGTTATTTAAACTCAAGATTGGGAGTATGACAATATATGAGTATGAAAGAATATTCTTGGAACTATTGAAATATGTTGCATTCATCAAAGATGATAAAGTTAAAATTCAGAGGTACCTGAGTGGGATGCCCTCATTTATCAGTGACAAGATACAATATGATTACCCTAAGACATTAGAGGAAACCATAAGGTGCGTTAAATGTATTTATGATCAAAAAAGGGGAAAATTGACTTTCCAAAATCCTTTGGAAGACAAGATGAAAAACAAGGTGGAACATAGGAAGAAGGCGAGTAAGACACAATTTTTCAGAAATACTACGCAAGGACAACCAACTCCCAAGGAGCCCAACATGACTGAGACAATGGGGAAAAAACAAAGAAAAAAACCTATTCAATGTTGGGGTTGTGGTGGAGATCATATATACAAATATTTCCCTCAAAGAGGTGAGAAATCAAGGACCCTGCATAGTGTACACCAAGTTGTGATAGTTGAAGACATGGGAAGAAATGTACCTAAGATTTACGTAGCCCTGTATAACAAGAAAACTGAGTTTTAGTCACACATGATTGAAGTGGAAGGTAATATTAATGGCCAACCCATTGTTATTTTCATTGATTAAGGAGCTAGTCATAGTTATATAGATCCTAAAATGGTGGAAAGATTCCAATTGCCAAGAATCAAGCTTCGAAAATCTTGGTTGGTGTAGTTAGCTATAGGGGGGAAAAGGAAAATTAATGATATGGTTAAGGGATTTCCAATGCAAATGAATAGACTGCGCACAAAATTTGATTTGAATATCATCCCTTTGGTATCATATGATTTCTTCATTGGTATGGATTGGTTGGAATAACATCATGTTGTTCTATACTATTACAATACGACATTTATTTTCTTGGATGAGGAAGGAAAATTAAGAACAGTTCAAGGCATTCCAATATATTTAACTATTAGAGAAGTTTTATCCTTTCAATTGAAGAAAATCTACATAAAAGGATGTCAATTATTTGTAGTACACATAAAGGAGGCACCTAAGGATAAGGTGCCAAATGTTGAAGACTGCGCAATACTGAAATAATTTGAGGATATCTTTAAAGATATATCGGGGTTTCCCCTAAAAATTGACATTTATTTCTTTATAAATATGATACCAAGAGCATCTCCTATTTCCAAGACTCCTTATAGGATGAGTATGATTGAGTTGAGGGAATTACAGATGCAACTTGAAGAGTCTATGAAGAAAGGATATATATTCCCAAGTGTGTCACCTTGGGGTTCCACAATATTGTTCGTGAAGAAGAAGGATGGTACACTAAGACTTTGCATTAACTTCAAGAATTTGAATAAAGTAATAGTACATAATAAGTATTCTTTTCCTTGGATAGATATCTTTGATAAACTAAGGGGTGCACAAATATTTTCAAATATTGATCTCATATTTGGATATCACCAATTTAGAATTAAAGAAGAAGACATCATCAAGACTTCCTTAATAATGAGGTACATACATTACGGTTTCACCTTGGTGCCTTTCGTCTTGTCAAATGCACCAGTTGTTTTTGTGTGTTTGATGAATGGATTTTTCATAAATTACTTAGATAAGTTTGTCATTGTATTTCTAGATGACATACTTAATTACTCAAAGTCCGAAGAAGAGAATGAACAACACTTTAGGATGGTGCTACAAGTATTGAGGGAGAATCAATTATATGCAAAGTTGAAAAAGTGCATGTTTTACGAATGACATATTCATTACTTGGGTCATATCATTTCCATGGAAAGAATAGTTGCGGATCTAGAAAAGATAAAGGCTATTGAGGAATAGCCAACATCAAGGAATGTCGTAGAGGTGAGATCCTTCATGGGACTTGAAACTTGTTATAGAAGGTTTATTGAAGGCTTCTAAAAAAATGTGCACCCAATTACATCCTTGCAAAAGAAATGTGTGCGAGTTGGGTGGACTTTTGATTATGTAATAATTTTTCAGCACTTGAAGAGTTTTTTTACTAGTGCATCAATAATAAGGATTGTTGATCCATATTAATACTTTGTGGTGTGCATGGATGCATTCAAGGAAGGGATCTATGGAGTCCTTAATCACAATGAACATGTGATATGTTACAAATCAAGAAAGATAAAAGAGAATGAATGGATATATGCTACTCATGACTTAGAATTGGCATCTATAGTGTATGGCTTGAAGATGTGGTGGCACTATATTATGGGCAAAAGGTTTGAGCTGAGAACATACCATAGTAATCTAAAGTATCTCTTTGGACAACCAAGTTTTAATGCTAGACAAAGAAGATGGTTATAATTCCTCAGTGAGTATGACTTCGAAATAAATCATATTAGAGTAAAAGAGAATAAGGTGGTTGGTGCACTCAATAGGAGGGTGCACAAAATGCATGCTACATACATTAGAATATACAAATCAGGTTTGAGTGAAATTTTTTTATAGGTTTCTGAATCAGATCAATGTTATGTAGACATAAAGAAAAATTTAAAGCAAGGTGTGTTCCAACAGAAATTGGACATTTGTGATCTAAAAGAGGATGGAATCCTCATGTATAGGCATAGAGTTTATGTGCCAAATGACTGAGAATTTAAAACTGTTTTATTTTCATAGATGCATAAAGTTCCTTATGCTAGACACCCATATTACCAAAATACATTTGTCACAATAAAAAAGCAATACTATTGGCGAGGCATGAAAAAGGAGGTTGATGATTTTATTGCTAGATGCCTTGAATGTAAAAAGGTTAAGGTTGAGCATAAACATCCAGCTAGTTTTGTACATCCTTTTCACATTCCTGAGTGGAAGTGCGAATTTGTAATCATGGATTTCATTACTAAGTTACATAGGACTACTAAGCAACACGATTCTATTATGGTAGTGGTGGAAAAGTTTACTAAAGCTTCCCATTTTATTCTAGTGAAGTCAATGCACAAGGAAGCCAACATTGTTGAAATATACATGTGAGAAATTGCTAAGTTGCATTGTGTACCTAAGACAATTGTGTCTAACAGGTATCCCATGTTCACATCAAAATTTTGGAAAGAGTTATTCAAAGGATTTGGGACAAATCTGAACTTTAGCACAACACATCACCCTTAGATAGATGGACAAATAGAGAGGGTAAATAGAGTGACTAAAGATATGCTCAGGATGTATGTGATGGAAAAACCATCAAAATGGGAAGACTACCTTCACTTGGTGGAGTTTTCTTACAACAATGGGTATCAAGAATCTATTAAGATGAGCCCATTTGAGGCAGTTTATGGCAGGAAGTGCAACACACCAGTGAGTTGGGACGACCCAATAGATTGCACAGTGATTAGGACAAATATGCTTTGGGAAATGGAGGAGCATATGGTTAATATAAGGAATAATTTAAATGCTTCCTAGGATAGGAAGAAAAGTTTCACAAATAAAGGAAGAACCCACAAATATTTTAAAGTGGGTAACCATATATTCTTGAAAGTAAAAGAAAGATGCAGTTCCTTGAAGTTGGGAAATTGTTCTAAGATGGAAGAAATTTATTGTGGACCATTTGAAATCCTAGAGAGGATTGATCATGTTTCATATATTATTGCATTGTCTACATCCTTGTGTATTCATAATTTTTTCCATATATCATTTCTTACAAAGTACATACTTGATGCTAATCATATTATTTATTGCAATGTGATTCAGGTGGAGCCAAAAGATGATTTTTGAGTGCAATGGGTTTGCATATTGGATAGGAAAATCAAACTACTCTGGAATCGAGTCATGGAGATAGTAAAGGTCTAATGGACCTGATACGGTCCCAAGGATGCAAATTGGGAACACGAGAATGCTATGCATGCATAGTATCCGCATCTTTTTGAATATTTTTCAAATTTTGAATGTACATGTGTATATAATGCATCGAGGATGGTGTATAAATAAGTGGGAGAGGAATGTAATGTCCCTAATCCGAACCCCATTTGTAATTGGACCTAAAGGTTGGTGAGTTGTTGGCACAATTTTTCTATTTTGTGCACACCTGAGTAATGTGAGAGGATTGTTATCAAAGAAAGGGTGCACACATTTCATAGTGTTTCGCACACCTGGGTAAGTGCACATGGTTTCCACATCAAGGGAAGAGTGCAAATATTCCATAGTTTTGTGCACACTCAAGTGTGCAAGGACTATCATTAAATTCACATTGAATTAATATATATATATATATATATATATATATATATATATATGTGTGTGTGTGTGTGTGTGTGTGTGTGTGTGTGTGTGTGTGTGTGTGTGTGTGTGTGTGTGTGTGAGAGGTTGGAGAGCATCTATGGTTATTTGTCTGGTGATTCAGGATGAAAATAGGCTAGTGCACATATCCTTGTACAATGTAATCACAATCAATTTATTAATAATATCACATCAATGGATGCATACAAATCAAACAAAAAGAGACGGTGGGCTAAAACCTACCAAAAAGGGGAAAATTGGGGGATAAGACAATGGGTGTAAGTCCAAGGCAATGTTTTATTAATATTTTTGAAAAGTGTAATTTATGGATAATTATTTATCCTATGTTTCAAAGGGATGTGAACACGCCACTATGTGGCTAAAGCTAATTATGAGGGTGATAAGTTTCTAGTTATAACCACGCACTATATATTTTTGGTATTAGTGTAATTCAAGGCGATTATCACTCATTTCATTGATGATTCAGAAAAAATTCCTCTGTGAAGAATATGTATAGGTGTTGTCTAACTGTTTTACGAAATGGTTTTTTTTGCCAGAATCTGATGACATAAATCTGCATGAAATCACTATTTTTTGTTGTTTGAAATCTAGTTATGAACACAAAAATGGATTTATTATGTTGAAAAACCCTTGGGGCACTCATATTATAAATAAATAATCACTCAATTATGTGGGTCTAACAATTTCCTGCCGGATTTCGGGAAAATGTCCCCGAAAAAAATCGTCAAAGAATATTCATTTCATGGAATGTTTAGACTACAAAATACATATTTTGTGGTAACTTACTAACAATTGTTAACCCTATTCTTGAGAATACATGTTTATTGTCAAAAAAGAAGGTAGTCAGGCCCATGCAAATTTTCTCTAGGTGAGAGATTTGTTTTCGAAGAGGAATATGCCACTCATGTTTGAGTTGGATGATGAAAAATATGAATCAATAAAGGAAGATGAATCAAAATAGGAAGACCTCCATTCTCCATTATTGAGGCAATCGTTGAGGGAAAGAAGGAAACTAGAAAGGTATAGTCCACGTGATTTTTGATGCTAATTTTTCTTTATCTATTAGTGATGATGATTCTAGAAGTATCATGGAAACAATGAATTGAGAGGATAGTAAAATTTGGAAGAAGGCCATGGTTGAGGAGATGGATTCCTTGGATAATAATGAAGCATGGGGTCTAGTTGAGTTTCCAACTAGAAGGAAGGTCATTGGCAGCAAATGGGTGTTTAAGAAAAATTTAAATGCAGAAGGAAAATTGGAGAAATACAAATCTCTCTTAGTAGAAAAAAGGTTATTCCCGGGTAGAGGGAATTGACTTTGGTGAAATGTTTTCTTCTATTTCCAAGTTAACTTCTATTAGA
This sequence comes from Picea glauca, assembly GCA_000966675.3. Taxonomy (NCBI): domain Eukaryota; kingdom Viridiplantae; phylum Streptophyta; class Pinopsida; order Pinales; family Pinaceae; genus Picea; species Picea glauca. The sequence continues at coordinate 45,673 of JZKD02S0981370.1, read as the reverse complement.
TTTATTTTATTTTTTGCTACAACTTTTGATTTTGAAGTAGAATGGATGGATGTAAAGACAACATTCCTACATGGGGATCTTGAAGAAGTAATATACATTAAGCATCCATAAAGTTTTGCAGTGAAGAGAAATAAAGGGTTGGTTTGTAAGCTAAAGAAGTAACTATATCGTCTAAAGAAATCACCTAGGATGTGGCACCAAAATTTTGACACATACATCCTTGGAATGGGATTTGTGAGAAGCACAGATAATCACCGTGTATATTCCAAGAAAATTGGTATAACTTCATTTATATAGTGTTGTATGTCGATGACAAGTTGCTTGTAAGAAATGACATGGATGGTATCAAGGAGGTGAAGTTGTAAATATCCTCCAAATTTTAAATGAAGGATATCAATGCTACTAACTTCATTCTGGGAATGGAGATTAAAAGAGATTATGCAAATGGGAAACTCGTGTTGAATAAGAGAAAATATGTTGAGACTATATTACAAGGTTTAATAGGAAAGAAAGTAAACCAGTCAAGGTTCACATTCCTGTATGTGTAGAATTACTAGCAGATCAATATCCCAAGACAGAGGAAGAGGAAGAGGACATGTCTCATGTTCCATATGCTAGTGTGGTTGATAGCTTGATGTATGCATTGATTTGTACTAGATCGGACATTGCATGACATGCAGTGGGGGTTTTGCGTAGGTATATGTCAAAACCAAGGAAGGAGCATTGGACATTAGTAAATAGGGTTTTTAGGTATTTGTGTGGCACTTCTAGTTATGTATTGTGCTAGCGAGGAAGACCAAGATTGGACATAGTTTTTTACATACATGGGTTTGCTGATGTAGACTGGGGTGGAGATCTAGATCACAAAAGATCTACAAGTGGGTATGTGTTTAAGATATTGGATGCGAAAAAGATAGGTTGTAGTGGAACTCTCGACTATAGAAGATAAATACATGGCAACCACTCCTGCATGAAAAGAAGAAAATGGCTACATATATTTTATTTAGGTATTGGATTGGTACAAAAAGAAGTAAGATTAGATTGTGATAGTCATAGTGCAATATTCTTGGCTAAGAACCCAACTTATCATTCAAAGAAAAAGCACATTGATGTCTAATATCACTTTGTGAGAGAAATGGTTGAAGACAAGAAGGTGTTGTTGCAGAAGTTTGACACTTTGAAGAATGTTGCAGATTCATTGACAAAGTTTATGAGAATCAAGAAATTCTTCTAGTGTAGAGAAACAATGGGCATTACTTCCCTAGATTGTTGAATATGTAATCATGTGACCCCCTGTATGCAAAGAAAATAACAAGTGGGATAATGTTGAGAAAGGGTTATATTCTTTGGATGTGTGTGGGGGGGTGTGTCATATTTGATGACTTTATTTGACGATTTTTTCTATTTTAGATTTTTTCGCTATTTTTAGCAGTTTTCTAAATTAGTCTCGGATTAAGGGATTAGGGTTTTGGTAGCTGTGGAATACGTAAAATTTTGTATATATTGTATTGAAAATGGTGAAATTAATACATTGAAGATTTGAGAGGTGAAACACTAAGGAAGGCTAGTTTTATCCCAATTAAGGGTTTCCAACGTAAATCTTTGTGTACTATGTGTATAAGCCATTGATTACTTTTTGTTTTTCTGAAGAATATGTGTGAATTTCTTTAATTCAAAGGTTAAAAAGTTATAGTTATAACAAAAGAACCAGAAGGAGAGGACTCCCCACTAGGAAACCTTGTCAGTTGTGGAGCCTAATTATCTTCCTAATTCAAAGGTTTGTTTCATCCATGCTTGGACCCCATTCCCTAAAGAGGGGTTGG
>JZKD02S0981370.1:27680-42479 GCA_000966675.3 Picea glauca | reverse complement strand
TTATCCTTAGCGAGGAAATGTGATAGAAAAGAACATGTGAGACATCAGTTAATGCATTAAACATGGAGAACAAGGGAAGACAAAAGGATAGAGGAAAGGGATCAAGGAACCGTGGGAATTCTAGGAAGGGTATATCCAAATAAATACTGGGAAAGATAGAGTGTTGGAATTGTGGGAAGAAAGGACATTTGAAGAAAGAATGCAGAGCTCCAAAGAAACAAAGAGATGGACAATAAGAGAAAAATAAAAAAGAAAATGTAATAGGTGATGTGTTACAAGATGCTTGGATTCGTTCTGTAAATAATATTTCCAAATCTTGGGTAGTAGATTCAGGGGCTTCATTTCATGCCACACCCCATAGGAAGAATTTTCTAGATAATGTTCAAGGTGATTTTGGACAGGTTCATTTGGGTGATGATGCCCCATGCAAAATTGTTGGAATGAGAAAGGTACAAATAAAAATAAAAATGGAAAGAAATAGTTGTTGAAAGACGTAATACATGTTCCATATCTAAGGAAAAATTTAGTTTCGATTGGGCAGTTGGAAAGTGAAGGATGTATATCTATATTTACAGATAAGGCGTGGAAGTTCACCAAAGGATCACTGGTGATAACAAAAGGAGAGAAGGTAGGTACATTGTATTTATGTATTGGTAATATTGATTCTTCTATCTCTTTCTCTCATACAAGAGTGGATACAACATTGTGACATCATAGGATTGGACACATAAGTGATAAGGATATGCAGATACTTCACAAAAGAAATTTGTTGTTAGATCTTAAACAAATTGAGTTGGATTTATGTGGGCATTGTTTTTATGGAAAACATAAGAGAGTCATATTTCTCAGAGTCGAAAAAGAAAAGAAGAGTGAAATGTTAGAGCTTGTGCATACATATGTATGGGGACTAGCTCATGTATCATATCTTGGTGGATCTTGTTATTATGTTACTTTTATTGATGATGCAACTAGAAAAACTTTGGTTTATTGCATTAAAAAAAAATGATGTTTTTGAAACTTTTAAGAAATGGAAATCTTTGGTTGAGAATGAGAAAGGAAAAAGGGTGAAGTGTCTCATATCAGACAATGAAGGTGAATATTGCAACAAGGAGTTTCATGATTATTGTTCATACCATGGGATTCATAGAGAGAAATTATTTCCAAGAACACCACAAGAAAATAGTGTGTCAGAAAGGATGAACAAGACAATCATGGAGTGTGCAAGGAGTATGAGATTGTGTGTTGGGTTTCCCTTACATTTCTAGGCAGATGCTGTAGACACTGTTATTTACTTAATAAACAAAGGACCTTCAAGCTATTTGGACAGTGGAATTCTAGAGGAGGAATGGAAAATTAAAAAGGTAAAGTATTCTTTTTTAAGACTCTCAGTTGTGAAGCATTTTTCCATATTGATAAAGAAAATAGAACAATGATTGAGGAAAAATCCAAGAAGTGTACCTTTATTGGATATAGTGTTAATGATTTTAGTTGTCACTTATGGGATTATGGAAATCACAAAATAATTAGTAGTATATATGTCATATTCAATGAAAAGTTCATGTACAAAGATCAGTTGCAGGGAAAGAAACATGAAAAAGAAAAACCATAATACACAGTGTTTGATGAGATCACTGAAAAAGAAATTTGAAAGGTACCAGGAAATCAAAATGTAAAACAACAGGAGAAAAAGGTACATCAAACTCCTACAAGTGTTGTTAGAATATATACCAGGTTAAGTAGACCCCTTAAACAATACTCTCCTTCATTGTATTATTTATTGTTGAATGGTTCTAGTGAACTTGAATGTTATGAAGAGGAAATGCAGGTAGACACTAAAAATAAATGGGAGAAAGGAATGAAAGAGGGAATGGATTCCCTTGTAAATAACCAGACATGGGACTTGGTTCAGTTTCTTGCAAGAAAAAGAGCATTGCAGAATAAATGGGTTTACAAGTTGAGGGAAGAAGATGGAGGAAAAAATCGGTACAAGGCTATACTTGTTGTAAAGTAGTTTGCACAAAATAAAGGTATATATTTTGATGAAATATTTTCTTATGTTGTTAAGATGACTTCAATTAGGACTATTTTAAGTCTTGTGGTAGTATAAGACTTACATCTTGAACAATTATCTGTAAATGCAACTTTTCTTTATGGGGATTTGGAGGAAGATATTTATATGCAGAAGCCAGAGGGGTATGAGTTCAAAGGGAAGGAAAATTTGGTATGTAGGTTCAAGAAGATTGTGTATGGCTTAAATAAAGCTCCAAGCTAGTGGTAGTTGAAGTTTGACAAGTTTATGAAAGAACAAGGTTAGAGTAGATGTCATTCTGATCATTGTGTTTATTTTAAAAGGTTAGAAAATGGAAGTTATATTATCTTTCTATTGTATGTATATGAGATGCTTGTTGCAGGTTCTAATATGTAGGATATAAATGTGCTCAAGAGGAAATTAGTTAATTCATTTGTGATGAAGGATTTGGGTGCTGCAAAGAAAATCCTTAGTATGAGAATAACAAGAGACAGGAAAACTCACAAATTGGCATTGTCTTGGGATGAGTACATAGAGAAGGTGTTGGAGACGTTTAGAATGCAAAATGAAAAACTAGTTAGTACACCTTTTGCTAGCCATTTCAAACTAACTAATGAAATGTGTCACAACACACAGAAGGAGATAAACTACATGTCCAGGATCCCTTATTCATTAGTAGTTGGGAACTTTATGTATGCGATGGTTTGCAAAAGACAAGATATTGCACATGCAGTGGGAATTGTGAGTAGGTATATGAACAATCCAAATAAAGAACATTGTGAGGCAGTAAAGTGGATTCTTAGGTATTTGAGAGTTACTGCTACTCATGCATTATGTTTTGGAGGTTCATAAATTTCTCTACAGGGATATATTGATTCAGATATGGAAGGTGATAAAGATAGCAGGAGGAGCACCGCAAGGTATGTTTTTACTGTAGGTGGAACAACAATAAGTTGGATTTAAAAACTACAAAACGTTGTTTCCATTTCAACAACATAAGAAGAGTATGTTGTTGCTATAGAGGCTAGTAAAGAAATGATTTGGTTATAGAGGTTTATGGAGGAATTGGGAAAGAAGCAGGAAAATAACAGGTTGTACTGTGATAGTGAGTGTGGCATTCATATTGCAAATAACTCATCCTTCTATTCAAAGACTAAGAATGTACAACTTAGGTACCATTTCATACAATTTGTCTTGGAAGATGGGCATTTGAAGTTGGAAAAAATATATACTAGCCAGAATCTTGCATACATGTTAACAAAGGGAGTAACCAGGGAGAAACTAATTTCCCACTCAGTTTCAATTGTCCTTCAAGCATGAAAGTGAAGATGAGAAATTTTCCAGGTCCAAGGTGGAGTATATTCCAACAGGTACAAAAGTAGTGAAGTTTTTTTTATCAGTCTCCAAGTGGGAGATTATTGTTTGTGGACCCTAATTATCTTTTTCATTCATAGGTTTGTTTCAACCTTTCATGGACCCCATTCCCTAACAGGGGATGTCAGGGGGCTTTCCCCCTACAAATATCACTAAGGGGGTCCAGGGGGGAGGCGAAAATTTCTTTGGCCCCCTCCTAGCAGGGGATTCAGGGGCAATGCCCCTAATGAGAAATATTTCCTTGTAAAATATTGTAATTTCATTGTAGGGTTGCATATTTGACGGTTTTAGGGTTTTTTACCCTAGAAGGAAACCCTCGTTTATGAGGGAATTGTATTGTGGCTCTTTATTATTGTGAATATTGTATTTTGAGGGAGGATATTGTGAAAGAAATAAGATGAAGCTACAACGGGTGTGTTGTAGATTGTATCACTTCATTTTGTTGGATAATAAAGAGGAGGGACCTGTGAATTTCTTTAGTGGATGTAGCCCACACTGGGTGAACCATGTATATCTATGTATCTATTATATTATGTATCTTCAGTGTTTTATTTTAATCCTCTGCGATCTTGTTTTTCTAACAAAACCCAACAGTGACATGTGGAAGAAATAACGACACACAAGGCAGCCTAAGAACACCATGAATTGGAGGTCGATTTACACATTGTATTGATCAATGTAGTGGATGAAGTATATGTGCAAGTCCCAAGTATATATATATATATAGGTTCTGCATCCCTCACAATGATGAACAAACCCAACAAGGTGAAGGAATCATTCCAACACCTAAAGGCACATAATATTGAAGCACAGACCACCAGTATAATAGGGGGAATTGAAAAAAAAAATTGACTACAAAAATATTGTTAGAACAAGGGAAAGCACTCATGATTCTCGGGGGTGGTTGAACTAAGTCTCCAACTCTAGACCCACCTATAGAATTACCTAGAAATCAACACAATTAAAGAATGAATTCACAAAAGTAAGGATCAAATCAAGGAGAAGATGCAAATGATGCCCTCCCTTTCACCCACAGAGTGCAATGCGACCATGATAGGGGTAGTTGACCTTCATCAATAGATTACATCTTTTGACATCGAAGACCAAACATTAACAACAATTGTGTTGAAAGCACAAGAATAGGCCTAAGAAAACCATAATTCACTTATTGACATTCATGCAAGGGAATACCTAGTCATAAAACTGAGCACTCAAATCAAGCCAAAGGAAAGGTTGAACACATGAGAAGAGCTCGACCAATTTTGCAAAAAAATGAAGGAATTTATGGGGATTTTTTATGAGAATGACTAAAGGTTCCAAAACTTCATCACAAAGATAATGAATATGGTGCCATACATTATCCAAGCCATATCACAATGAATTTGTTTGATTCAAGGATTAGGAACATAATAATGTTGTGGGTCTATTGGCACCCTAATGTTCTGGAAAGATTGCACGCACACCACAAGTTCTTCACTACACATCCTCCATGAGTTTTTCACTGTAGAGCACTAAGATTCAACTCTTGTGCCAACGATTTTTCTACTTTGTGCACCAACTAGTTTTATACTGCATGCAAGGACTTTTGAAGTTTGCATTCATGCTAAATCCTTGAAGATGTTTTGTAATGATTGTAACCATTTTTGTAACAAATTGACTAGTCATGGTCAAGGTTGTGAGTGAGCTAGCAAGTTTTTTTTTATTTCCATTTTCTAATAGAGATAAAAGGAATGCATGTGAACATTTACGATTTGTTGGGTTTTTGTTTAATGAGAAGAATCATTGCTAGAGACTGATTGTAATGGTAAATATGTAAGTAGAAAATGAGAGAAAAAGTAAATCAAGATATGAGTTTTAGGTCTTTTGTTTAATCTGGATGAGTCTCAGTGTAGGTTACAACCCTCCATGTATATGGATGTTTATCTTTGATTAATTAATGAAGACTAGAGGCCCATTTGATATTCTATCATGAGTAATGTTCTAAATGAATGTTTGTTTGATATGCTAAGCTATGCATGGTTGGTATAACACCGCCATGAATGAGTAGAATGATTCTTTGAATGAATATGATATAATGCATAGCTTGTAGTAAAGTGTTCCTTATCTCTAATATTAAAACATGTTTTTCACAACCATCTATTCTCTATGATTCTCAAGCGTGTCTTTTGTGAGACCTTATTCAGTCCATAAATATGGAATATGCCAACATGAATGGGGTATTTGTTGGCGAAGACTTTTGAACCCTAAATTTGAAACCTCGAGTGATTTGGATTGCATAGATATTACAATGAAATAATCATAAAAATTACCACCAATAGACAGATACAACAATACATGATTTATATTTAAAATGAAAGAAATGTACAGAGACTGTAAAATTATAGAGTGAAAAACTCGCTATAATGTTGACAACTTTATCTCTTAGAAGAGTTGTGATGGCTTTGCTCATTCCCAAGAAGATGAGTACAATGAGGCTTTGAATGAATTTTTATGATAAACATGAATACCAAAACCCTAGACATCCAAAAACCTAACCCTAGGAGATGAAGAACCAAAAGTCATGTGGGCCTCATTGGGGTAAGTTGGTACATTAAATTTCTGGGTTCATAACTTTTGCATACGATCTTCGTTTCAGGCATGTGATAACCCCTTGGAAAGTTATTTTCGATACTATGCATCATGCCCTCAAACTGTAACTCCAACTACATTTTGACTATGGATAGGAAAGAAAACATTGATTAGGGCCCCAAAACAACCTTGGAAGTAGAGAAAGATGTACTGACATGAAAATTTCCAAAATAAGTCAATTGGAATAGGTGGGTGGCCACCAATATCCACTTGGATATTATGTAGGGATTCAGGACAACCAGGGAAGTGAAAAACCCACAATTACAATGAAATGTCCCCATTACAGAGAAACGTGTTGAATTGAAAACTGTCAAGATGAACTAGTTGGAATTTGGAACATGTGGGTAGCCACCAATATCCACCTGTATTAATCCTTCCCCCTTAGGAAGTAATGGTCTCCATTGCGTTGATTGCCCGAGGAGGATGGGAAAGAATTTTATGAATTTGAATCTCGGTGAGTTTTGTGCCTTATTGGAGAATTTGCATTGCTTGTTCTTTGGAAGGATGTCATGAACCTGTTGCTAACATGGTTGAATTTGTTCCACCAACCTATTGTCTCTAGGATTTAGGAGGCATTGTTGAGGTGTTACACATTATTTTCGTCACCCTTATGACCATTAATGGTGTTAGACTATATGTTTCCTTCAGAGGGGTCAATGGCCTGAATTCCTGAAGAATGAAGGGAGAAGAACTTTTACTGAGAGAAGAAGTTGTATTTTCCTTTATAAAATCCCTATTAAAGAGGATTTCCATAGGCTGCACTATACCCAGGGTGAGGAAATTCCTGGTTTCTGAAGGTTGCACTATAGCCAGGGTGAGGAAATTCTTGGTTTCTACAGGCTACACTATAGCTAAGGTGAGGATATTCCTGGTTTCCACAAGCTGCACTATAGCTAGGCTACAGAGTTTCCGCAGGCTGCACTATAGCTAGGGTGTGGAAATTTCTGTACGTGGGAAAAATGAGCGTCTTCTCGATGCTTCTAGAAGGAGAAGCTTCTATGGTGAGGTGGCCTCCGAACAGTTTGGATCTTACTCACTTTCATGATTTAGTGGGATCATCCTAACCTCATAACCTTATCCTCTTCAGCTTATAAAAGGAGAGGAGCTCTCATGGAGAAAGTTAGCTTTGGAGATTGGCTTGTTAATGAGTTTTATAGCTTGGAGTTTTTTGGAGCTTTTATATTGGCTTTGAGATTTGCTTTGTCAAGATAGATTGTGAGTAGCTATCAGATCTATGGTCTCAAAATCCTTGGAGCAAGAAGTGTGTGGGAAGCAAGGAACTGTTGGAAGGAACCTGATGAAATCAAGTCATTTGGTTGTATCTTTCTTCCACTTTTACTTAATATAATACAGTGACATGTTTCTGTCCCATAAAATCATTAAAATTTTATTACATGACTCCTTGATCACATTTTTAGGTTTTCATTGAATCTACTATTGTTTCTTTCAATTTGACTGGTTTGTGTCATTACAGATTTGATCTCACAAGAGCACCGAAGTGAAGCAGGGACAACAAAGATATAAGGAAGCGATATCTAAAGGTATGTCATCCATTCCTTTTTTGGTATTAAATTCAATGATTGTAACTTAGGGAAAGCATCATGTCCTGTCTTGTTTTGTTCTAGATCCAAGTGAATCTAGGGAGATCAGTTTATGTCTGCATTTACCGATTTATCCAACAACAAAATTGGCAACCGTACTGGGGAAACAATTGACTGTACTGTTTGCATTTTCCTTCTGAGTGTCTTTCAGTTACAAAATTGGCAACCGTACTAGGGAACAAATTGTTTTCCTAGTTTGTCTTTCTTTCTTTCTTTAATTGATTGGTTTCTATTTTTGGAGTCACTGGGAGATCCAACTTGACTCTCTGACTATTAAAATTCACTGGAAAACCTTTTTAATTTTTAATTTTTTCCATTTTTGTTTGATTTCCGCACCCTGATTTGAGGACAGTGCGGGGACTTAGGATTTACGCACCCTATCTGTTTAGACCAGTGCAGAAACTCCACACCCTATCCATATCTGGCCTACACAAATTGGTAATTTCCACACTGTGTTAGTCTACAGCCTGCAGAAATTGTGAATTTTTTTATTTTTGATGGTTTTTTCCTTACCCAGACCTTGGATTTTGTTTTGGGGTGAATTTTTGGGTCTGATTATGATCTGTTTACAGTCTGCTTGATAGGTTTGAAACTTATTTTAGCCATCTTTGCTTTGTTTTCTTCTGAAAGATTTAGTCTCTTGCTTTGAGTGCCTTTCAGTTACAAAGCATTGTATTTTCTTTAGAATTGTTTAGTGAAAGAATACTTCTTTTTCTTTGTCTGAATGAATCGTGTTAAAAGAGAAACTTAGTTTGGGTTGTTTTTGTTTTGAGGTGATTTGCTATTGGTTTTAGTGTCTCTTTAAAAAAAAATTGTAATGTATTGCTTTATATTAGATTGGGGGCATTCTTGCATTTGAAGTAGCGAAATTGCATGATTCTTGGCATTTTTTTTTTAAATCGTGTATTGGTGTATAGTCTCTTTGTATCATTTCTTGAAGATATTGTTATTTATGAGTTTTAAAATTTTGGGACATTGTGCATATGGGAATGATAAATGTTTTCTCTTTTTTCGTAGCATAACTTTCATCGAAATGAAAAGATTGCATATTCATCTCTTTGCATAACTTTCGAGTTGGTCAAAACATCATATTGTCCATGCCATTTTCCTTTTGAGTAACAACATCCATAAAATAAAGAGCTTATAAAAACTTGATTAGAAATTTTTATATTTTCTAGTAGCAAACCTACATTAGATTAGTTGTAGGGATTTGGAATAGGTGTGAAAGATAACTTTCCAAAGCTGCAAATAAACATAGAATATTTCATTAGGGAGCAGTGAAATCCACTTGCTACATTTTGTCTTGGGAAGCCCTTCTAACACAAGGGTCAATCACGAGGTCACATTGAGACTGGCAGAGTTACTCGCCTTGCTTTGTTGGCATTTGTGTAGAGATTGTGCGTATTATGGGGGTTGCTTGAAGGTATACCCACAAGGATGAGTGGAAGCCTTTCAAGTTGATTTCGGGCTAGATACCATGCCTTTGCACGTGGATTGGACTGTCGACTGTTTCCCCAGGCATTACTATAGTAATTGGTAACCTTAGTGGCCTATCTCTGTAGGTTCTTTACACGAGGTGACTATGGAGGGGCAAGTCTTCATGGTACCTGGAATCGACGTTGGCCAAACTCACTTGGGCTCCTTGGAGGGTATACCCACAATTATGTGTGGGAGCTTGCACCAGGGTGTAAGTCCATTAAGCAGGTCATCAACGTAAGTTTTCCATCTCCTCTATCTCATCCCCTTCTTACATTGTTCTCATGGCGTTGGATTTCATCACCAACTAGTGTGTTCATTGTGAGAAGGTTTTGTTTTCTTGCTTGCTTACTAGATTTTTAGCGTGTGCTCTTTGTTTTGCCTAGTGGAATCTAGGTTGGTTTTTTGTTTAATGGCGTTAGTACCCGAAATGACCAATGAAGGAACCCCTACACTAGGGGAACCTTTTTTTTTTCCTTCTTATGGAAACATTGGTCCTCCTCACATTACTACTTTGAGCCTTCCATGCCTCACGATTGGATTTTCGGTGTGGTTGTTTTCCACTTAGGTAATCTCGAATGTAGTGAGTGATTCGTTCCTAAGTACTTCCCCCCAAGAACATCAACCTCATGTTGATCCATTGCCTTCTTCACCAGTAAGATATTCTTCGCCTTCTTCACTTGCAAGGTCTTCTTCCATTTCATTTTCTTTGCTGAGTGAAAGCTCTGAAGCTAGTAACCCCGTGGATAAGAAGAAGAAGAAAAGGAAGAATAAGAAGAAGAAAACTGAGCAAGGATACACACCTCCAACCACTGCTAAACGTGTTGGAAAACAACCTGGTATTGATAACTATGCTAGGAGTGTTGATGGTGCCAAGACGACCCAAACCCGTAAGCCCAAGTACCCTTGTAGGCTTTTTGAGGGTAGCCATATTCTTAAGGATTGCACTAGTCTATCCAAGGTTATAGAAGCTTGGTCTACACACCCTCACCAACCCGTTTCGTCAGCCTCTGAACAACATGTTGATGACCTCTCGTTAACTCGTCAAGATACTGTTGGGAAGAAGAAAAGTATAGTCAAGTTCCCATGTATGTTATGCAAAGGGATTCATCTAACTCACCTTTGCCCTCGTATGGATGAAGCCTCAAAATTACTGAAAGACATGACTGCCCCTTGGCCTCAACTTCCAGTTGCTTACCATAAGCTTTCTCTTGACCCCCTATAGTTGATGGAATGATTAATCCAGTCCCTTCGTCGGTCAATCTGGTTGATCATGTCATCAATCTGGTCATGTCCTTAGTTGAACTAGTTGACAAAGTGGTCGATCAGATCCCATCTTCGGTCGATCCCACTCTCTCACTAGAGAGTGCAACCCAAGCGGTCGATCTGTTTCCGATCATCGACCCCGTTATCCCTTTGTAGAATGCAACCCAAGAGGTGGATCTGTTTCCCGTTGACCCCATTATTTTTTGTGTGATATATTTCCTGCACAATGGAAGAATAATGACTTTTGATCAACTTTCATTCATTGGTCCTGACTCAATGACCTCCCTAAATGATTCTTATATGTAGTCGGTGTCACCCTTGCCACAGGTCAATTATGTGGTGTTATCTCCCATGCCTTCAGCTATCGGTGAAGTTGAGCCTCTCACTATAATCTCAGCTTCTGATGACTTAGATCTAGTAGTTCACATGGTTATATCTTCCATGGGGTCTTTAGAGTTTGAACTCCTTAGCCCTGTCACGACCCTCAACATGTGTTACTTCCAGAGTGTGTTCCTTCCATCTAGTGAAGATGTCTTAGAAGCCATGACCGATTTTTGTCCCTTGACATGGTGTCCTTCCGGAGCATCATCCTCTTGGAAGTCATGATCAAGAGAAGAGGTTTTAAGCATGATTTTTGGATTTCAAGCTCGTTAAAAAATGAAACCAGCTTCGAGGATAGTTTTCACATCTCTGTAGCGACCTCGTTAAAAAAGGAAACAGAGGTTATCAGGATAGGTTTTTTTGTATCTATGGAAACCTAATTAAAAAATGAAACAGAGGTTACAAGCATAGTTCTTGTTACTGTGTCAATCTCGTTAAAAAATGAAATAGAGTTTTCCCCCTCTTTGTTTGAGTCAAGTCCTTTGTCTATTATTTGAAGATTCATTGCATCCGCCTTTTTAGTTGGATGAGACGAAGCTTGGGGGGGAATGATTCCAACCTCTGGACTTCATGCTGAAGTTAAGACACCATATTCTTAAGCTGGGGGCTAAATACCAACCATGCATTGGGAAGTTGCAAGCATAATTTTCTATGGTTCAAGCTTGTGTAAAAATGAAACCACCTACCTCAAAAATAGTTTCCTCTTGTTCAAGCTTGTGTAAAAATGAAACCAAGTCCAAGCATAGTTTTTTTTATTTTTAAGGTTGTGAAAAAATAAAATCTATCCCAAGCATAGTTTTGTTTTGTTTTAAAGCTTGCCTAAAAATGAAAACAATCCCGATCTTAGTCTATTTTCTTTCTCATGCTCATAAATACATGCAAATAAGTTACCGAGATTAGTATTTGTTCTTTCTCATGCTCATAAATACGTGAGAATGTAACTGAGTATACTTTCATCACTTTTTGGAATCGAAAAAGTTATACGAAAAATGAACCCCCTAGAGTGCCCTTTAAGCTCTTTTTAGACTCTCTAAACGTGAAAATATTTTCGAGCAACCTTGTTCTTTTCACGCTTGTTAAAGTATTTGAAGAAAATGTCTATTGTGCAATGATCCCAAGCCAAATTCTGGCTTGGAATCACTAACTACCACTGGTTTGTCGATATGTAGGTGTTTACTGAGTATTAAGTGCATACAAGATTCATTCAACACATGAAGATCATCATACATTCAAGATATAGAAGCACAGGAAAAGATCTGACACTTTTTATTATAAGCAATGTAGGATCAATACAATAGATGGCCGATCTAGCATAAACCTTAGGTGGCGGTACAAACAATAGATATGAGCTGCTACAAAATGCTCCCGTCAATACAAAAGAAGCCTCTAAAGGTTGAATAAGTAATGAATACCAATATCAAGCAGATCTGAATGTTGAACCCTCCAACTAGAGAGTGCCACGCTCCAAGTGGAGGTTGAAGCCCTCAATAATTTGGCCCTGATGGAAGAATGCTCCAAATGAGCCCAAACTCGGTCAAGTGATAGATCAGGGTAGTGGGATCCTCCTCCTGAAGTTTCAAACCCAACGTCTAAGGAAAACCTCTCCAACTGCGAAATATTCTAAGAGAGTTGTGCCCTCCTGAATAGCTAAATTGAACCCTCCTCGATGGTATGGTGTGCCCTTGCTGGAAATTCCCCTACAATATGGTCCTGCTGTCTTCTAAAGCTCTAAAAGGAGATATGCTGATAATAGAAAGGTGTGGAGGAATATTTCATCCCCAAGACCAAGCTGTGGAATAAGGTGAGTGGATATTTCACCATTGAGTTGCTCACAAGAGTTTGTACATCAAACCCTCAAACCGAATGCTCAAGAGCATTAACAAGAAATATACCCAAAATCAGAATGAGTAATAGGTGCACCCCAGGCTCTTACTTATACTTTTCCTTCTAATTCTTTGTTGAGTTAGGTTAACTCCAGGGTTAATCTTCTATTCTTCTGTTGAGTTATCTTTTGCTCCTTTATCCTTTTCCTTTCTTAAGTCAACTTAAAAATATAAATTTTAACTTCTTGACTTTTCCCCCCTCGGTGTGAGACGATGACCTTGTGGGGATGCCCAGGCCATTGAGTCCCCTCATCACCTCTCTAAGAGGTGGGGGACATTACAGACTCCCCTGCTTGAAATTGTTTTTCCTCAAGCAATTCCAAACCTGCTTCTCTAACCACATGCTCCGGCTCCCAAGTGGCATCCTCAATGGGTAAATCCTTCCACTTGATCAAATACTCCTTGATGCTTTAGTTTCAGAGCCTCTTCTCTCTAACATCTAACACCTCCTCTGGAATCAAAACAAGTTGTCCCTCCTCATTCATGGGAGGTAATGCCTCAATAGGCCTGACGTGTTGACCGAGGGCTTTCTTAAGACACGAGACATGGAAGACGTTGTGAATTTTGCTACCTTGTGGAAGCTCTAGCTCATAAGCTACTGCCCCTATCTTCTTGCTGACTTTGTAAGGTCCAAAAAAACGTGGCTGCAGTTTATCCACTCTGCTTCTTTTAATGGAGGCCTACCTATATGGTTGCAACCTCAAATAGACTAAATTGCCAACCTCAAAGGTACGATCAACCCTGTGCTTGTCTGCTTAGACCTTTTGCTGGTTTTGTGCCCTCTGTAAATGATCCTTCAGTTCCCTGAGAATGTCTTGGCTCTGCTGTATCCAATCCTATACCATCGGAGCCTTGCTGTCACCAAATGCCATCTCCACAAATGATAAAGGATCATAGCTATATAAAGCTATGAAGGGTGACATGCCGATGGACATATGTTGGGTGGTGTTGTAACAATATTCTCCCAAGTGTAACCATCTGGCCCATTCTTTTTGTTGTCCTACTACGTAGTTTCTGAGGTAACCTTCTACTCATTTGTTGACTATCTCAGTTTGACCATCCGTCTGAGGGTGAGAGCTAGTACTAGGAGTCAATGCCATACCCTATAATTTAAACAACTCCTACCAAAATGTACTCATGAATCTATTGTCCTTGTCACTGATTATGGTTTTGGGTAGGCCATGTAGTCTGAACATCTCTCTGAAAAATAATTCGGTCACCTGTGATGCACTGAAGTCTGTGGCTATGGGAAAAAAGTGTGCAAAATTCGTCAACCTGTCTACCACCATGAAAATGCAATCTTTCTCCTGTGCTCTGGGCAACCCTATGATGAAATCCATGGATATACTTTCCCACTTGTGCTCGGGAATAGGTAGGGGCTGCAACAGTTCTGTAGGGTGCGTGTGCTCATCTTTGTTTTCTTGGCATGTAGTGCATTCTTTGACATGCTTCATCACATCTTCCTTGAGGCCTTTCCATGCAAACCTCTCTCTCACCTGCCTGTATGTCTTACTGGTGCCGTCATGCCCTGCTATTGGTGAGTTATGACATGCATGCAATATCTTAGCTTTGAGAGCTGATCCAGGAACTAAAAAGATCCAACCTTTGTAATAGATGAGGTCATTTATGACCCTGAAGTTGTCATCCTGTGTTTTCCCATCCAACAGTTGACAAGCGAACTGATCCTTTGCATATTCCACTATCAAGTGTTCCTTCCTGTCGACTGACATACTGGACATGGCAAAAATGGATGGCCTTCTGGATAATGCATCGGCCACTGCGTTGTTCTTCCCTTTGACGAATTCAATGTCAAAGTCGTAGGCTTGTATTTTTCTTACCCATTTTTGTTGTCTTTTATTCAAATCCTTCTGCTCCAACATATATTTAAGACTGTTATGGTATGATTTGACTACAAACCTTACACCTACCAAATATTGCCTGAATTTGGCTAGTGCATGCATGATAGCCAACATTTCTTTGTTGTAAATGTTGTAAAGTAGTTCTGGACCCCTAAGTTTCCTACTTTCATTGGCAAGGGGGTGCCTATTCTGCATCAACACGACTCCTATACCTTCCCCTGAGGCATCACACTCCAAAGTGAAGGGTATGCCGAAATCAGGGAGAGCTAGAACTGGGCAGGTGCTCATGACCTCTTTCATTT
>JZKD02S0981359.1:0-13624 GCA_000966675.3 Picea glauca | reverse complement strand
TCGGAGATCCGATAGCTGCAGAAGAAGGTGGACGTAGGAGATTCAAACCTATAGCTTTATCCCCTCCCAAGAGTCAACCTTGCTAGCGGGCCTAAAAGCCCTTCTTTCTTACAATAGTCTCATTCTTATCTCATTCTATGGATTTAACAACAGACAGAGGGGACTAATGAACAAGAAGACATCTACGGCTCCCAACCCTGACGGACTTTTAGAGAGAGAAGAGGGGAACTCACAGAAGAAAGAGTTGCCTGCTCCCCCGACACTCCCTAGGACTTTGGGGTTTCTTTGTTTGTGGCAAGGGAACCAAGGGAAGTCATCTTCATTAGACAGAGAAGGAGACAACAAGAGAGCTGCTTCCACCTGTTGATAGGATGAACTTCACTAGGTTACTCTTTGAACTCTTAATTAAAGCACTGGAAGGAAGAGTTTTCGTTCCCGCTAACTGAGTAGAAGAAGGTTAGATTGCCTTACCACCAGTAGTATATCCAGCAGCAAAAGAAAGGGTTGCAGAACAAGTAGCAGAAGTCGGTTCAGCAGACGATCCTCTATATTATGTTCTTTATCCAGTAGTTGCATCCCTCCCATTTCAAGAGCCATAGTCCATTCGAGATTCACCACCAACAGCATTGTTGTTTAGTAGATCCAAGTGCATCAACACCTGCGACTAGCGGGGCTTTAGGCAGGATCAACTTGAATTCATATTGAGTGCCAGCTGCCACTCTCGGATCAGACAGTCTGGCACTATGGATTAAGATGGATGGGTCTGGCGTATATTAAGATGGATACGTTGTTGCCCTCTATAGATAGTGAGCTAGCTAGTTCTGGGAGTTGTGTTCATCTTTTGCACCCCAGGGACGCTGATCACCCCGAACCTTCCCAAGAGTCATCCTGGTCTCTCTCGAAAAGGCCCGTGCAATTGGCGCCTACCGATCCTTGGAAAACAGGACAAAGCCCACCTCAGAGCCAGGTGTTCCAGAGCGATACCCAGCATCCCTCAACGTTTGATAGCCCGCAGCTTATCCATTTGACCTACTATAGAGCAACCACTCTAACTCTATCCCCACCGTAGATATGTTGGCGGATTAACAAGGGGAACTGGCTCTGTGGGATGGGAAAAAAGTCGAAAAAAGCACAGGCGCAAGTAACGAAATCTGTTCGACCTCCAACAGGATATGGAACGGAGTATGGAACTACTGAATCAGCAACTGGATCAACTGAAATTGTTGAATCAACTGACATATAATAAAAAAGGTCAATTGAATCACGTATATGATATGCTGCTTCATCCGCGCCTGGAACTACTAGTATTGATGGTTAAAAGTAATCAACTGGTTCATTCACTGGTTCCGCCAACGGGTGTAGTTGCTTTTCCTTCCGATGCTTTAGGTGCTTTTGCTGCATCAACTTAAGCTACTGATGTTGGCTCTTGATCACGAAGGTACAGATCTAGACCTGGAGCTACTCGTGTTTCTGGTGGTTAGGATGTTGGGAAAGATGGTGTTGCTTATCTAGCTACCTATGGCTCCGGTACCTATCTCTCTGGTACCTATCTCTCTGTGACCTATGCTACCCTTGCTTATGCGCATGATGCCTATAGATGTATGATGCTACCATAGCCTTTGCTTAGTAAACTGAACCAACCTACGCCTTTGCTTCTCCTGCTTCTGGGTTTCTATCTGGATCTCTATCTCTATTACGAGCATCAGTATATGGACCACGAGCACATGAATAACGAGCATTAGATTCTTACTCCCTATCACGATCTGCACATGTCTCTACTCCTACTTCTTGGCCAACAAAATCTCATATATAAATAACATCAGACTCTTCATAACAATATCTGTATGTGGAACTGGGTCTTGATCTGCTTCTTCACCTCGATCACGAAGGTACGGATATGGATAATCTGGGTCTGTCACTTAAACCACTAGGTCTACTGCTGCGCCTGGGTCTCGATCTTTAACGACTGTTGAACCTGCTACTTTTTACTCTGACTATCGAACTGGTTGTTAGCTATGGCTTTGTATCTGGACCACAAAGGTCTTGACCACGAAGGTCTATATCTGGATCTCTAACATGAACATATGGATCAGACTCTGTAACCGGAAGGGATGCGTCTAGCTCTGTAAAAGCCTCNATAGGATGAACTTCACTAGGTTACTCTTTGAACTCTTAATTAAAGCACTGGAAGGAAGAGTTTTCGTTCCCGCTAACTGAGTAGAAGAAGGTTAGATTGCCTTACCACCAGTAGTATATCCAGCAGCAAAAGAAAGGGTTGCAGAACAAGTAGCAGAAGTCGGTTCAGCAGACGATCCTCTATATTATGTTCTTTATCCAGTAGTTGCATCCCTCCCATTTCAAGAGCCATAGTCCATTCGAGATTCACCACCAACAGCATTGTTGTTTAGTAGATCCAAGTGCATCAACACCTGCGACTAGCGGGGCTTTAGGCAGGATCAACTTGAATTCATATTGAGTGCCAGCTGCCACTCTCGGATCAGACAGTCTGGCACTATGGATTAAGATGGATGGGTCTGGCGTATATTAAGATGGATACGTTGTTGCCCTCTATAGATAGTGAGCTAGCTAGTTCTGGGAGTTGTGTTCATCTTTTGCACCCCAGGGACGCTGATCACCCCGAACCTTCCCAAGAGTCATCCTGGTCTCTCTCGAAAAGGCCCGTGCAATTGGCGCCTACCGATCCTTGGAAAACAGGACAAAGCCCACCTCAGAGCCAGGTGTTCCAGAGCGATACCCAGCATCCCTCAACGTTTGATAGCCCGCAGCTTATCCATTTGACCTACTATAGAGCAACCACTCTAACTCTATCCCCACCGTAGATATGTTGGCGGATTAACAAGGGGAACTGGCTCTGTGGGATGGGAAAAAAGTCGAAAAAAGCACAGGCGCAAGTAACGAAATCTGTTCGACCTCCAACAGGATATGGAACGGAGTATGGAACTACTGAATCAGCAACTGGATCAACTGAAATTGTTGAATCAACTGACATATAATAAAAAAGGTCAATTGAATCACGTATATGATATGCTGCTTCATCCGCGCCTGGAACTACTAGTATTGATGGTTAAAAGTAATCAACTGGTTCATTCACTGGTTCCGCCAACGGGTGTAGTTGCTTTTCCTTCCGATGCTTTAGGTGCTTTTGCTGCATCAACTTAAGCTACTGATGTTGGCTCTTGATCACGAAGGTACAGATCTAGACCTGGAGCTACTCGTGTTTCTGGTGGTTAGGATGTTGGGAAAGATGGTGTTGCTTATCTAGCTACCTATGGCTCCGGTACCTATCTCTCTGGTACCTATCTCTCTGTGACCTATGCTACCCTTGCTTATGCGCATGATGCCTATAGATGTATGATGCTACCATAGCCTTTGCTTAGTAAACTGAACCAACCTACGCCTTTTCTTCTCCTGCTTCTGGGTTTCTATCTGGATCTCTATCTCTATTACGAGCATCAGTATCTGGACCACGAGCACATGAATAACGAGCATCAGATTCTTACTCCCTATCACGATCTGCACCTGTCTCTACTCCTGCTTCTTGGCCAACAAAATCTCATATATAAAGAACATCAGACTCTTCATAACAATATCTGTATGTGGAACTGGGTCTTGATCTGCTTCTTCACCTCGATCATGAAGGTACGGATATGGATAATCTGGGTCTGTCACTTAAACCACTAGGTCTACTGCTGCGCCTGGGTCTCGATCTTTAACAACTGCTGAACCTGCTGCTTTTTACTCTGACTATCGAATTGGCTGTTAGCTATGGATTTGTATCTGGACCACAAAGGTCTTGACCACGAAGGTCTATATCTGGATCTCTAACATGAACATATGGATCAGACTCTGTAACCGGAAGGGATGCGTCTGGCTCTGTAAAAGCCTCTGCTACCAACGCTTCTTATTTTTATGCTCCTATCTCTACTGCTGCTCCTGCCTCTCTAGTGCTTGCCAATGCCTTTGTCACCTTTGCTCTTGTAGGCTCCGGGTCTCGATCTCTATATTATATATTAAACTATGGATCGACTTCTGAATCGACTAGATCACCTGGGTCAAGCTAAGCAACTGGGTCAAAAGCATCTGTATCTATACCACGATCATCTCGACCTGGAAAGGATTCYGGTGGATAAGTTAGAAGGTACRCTAGGCAAGACGTAGAATCTACTGGAAGGTACGCTAAGCAAGATGGTAGTGGGTAAGCTTCATCAACRAYAGAACCAACYGGATCAACTTCTKMATCGACGGGATCAATTGCTTAATCTGGACCAGGAACTGCTCCTGAGTATGGATTTGGATCTGCATCGGGATCGCTTATACTGGTGCTTTCTTAGCTACTGCTGCTACCCTTTCTTCTCTTTACCCAGATGATTGGATCGAATCGAGACCCACCAGCAGAGGCAAAGGTAGATCCATTTATAGATCGAGTAGCCCGTAATTGGACCATCCCCAATTCCCAATCCATAATATGTACCTGTGTAAAAACCACCAGAGGAAAAGGAAGAGGCAGTTCGAGATCGAGTTGACCGAAAAACAGTAGTCGTATTAATTGATTCATCTCTAACGACCAGCATCTGAGCACGCAGGAGAGAAAGCATAGGCTATGATGGTTGACCAAGATTCAGAGGCAGATGAAAAGCTAGTGGTTTACCTTGAACCGGTCTCAGCTTACCTTCGTCTTGTTTGCTTTGCTTTCCTCTTGTTTGTTTTGTTGCCTTAGGTCTCCTTCGGTTGTTTGTTTTTTTGTTGCCTTCAGAGAACCCTTGTTCCCTTGTTCCTTCCTTTCAAAAGAATGTTCCTTCGGTCGTTCTTTTTCCTTGTTCCCTGGAGAATGATAACCCTTGCCCCCCCTCATCAATAAGTAACTTGGACAAGCGACTACGTTCCTCAATTCTGACGATTGACCTTGACCCAAAAGGCCAACTCTTCATTATCAGTCAGGTTTCTTCTCTTCGAAGTAAAGTGAACGTCTCCCCTTACTACCATAAATTGAATTCCATTCAATTGGTCCTACAAACTATGCTTCCTAAGTGAGAACAAACGAACGACAGCCATCTGTCCATGCATGTGAGAATGAACAAAAAAATCATAAACTTCAATCCTGCTGGTCAGGCGAGCACATAATCGAACTGAGGAAAAGGTCTGTGTTCGGTTCAGGGCGTAGCTCGCATTTTGGTGTGATAAGGATGGTCCGTAGAGGGCAGGTGTCGCATTTGCTTGAAGTCTGGGACATGTTGCGTTTATCAGATGTTGGTCCTAGTTGCATTTCCCACTATAGTCCAGCTGGGGCTTCACGTCGTGCTTGATCATTTGTGTCCTGAGGCGTAGTTTCTTTCAAAATTGTCCGAGACATGCTTCTGATTGACTAGTAGTTATTGATTAGCCGGTAGACGGGATGCGCTTTCGGTATCATGGATCACAAAAACCTCCCACCCTACCCGAATAATGGTGTATGTAAGGCGCTTGCTCATGATATGTAGTTGCGCGATCCATCGTGGGTGTAGCTGGGGGATCCATCTGTGTGGTCCGCTGAGTGAAGTTACKCTACCCAATCCTCMTGTAATAGGYTGATGATAGCTGCAAAATGCAATTTGGCTAGGTGGGYAATGCCATAAATGCTATTAAGAACATAAGATCCATCCATTAACAAAGTGCATGCAGAATATACCATCRCAYGTTGTTGCTGCCAKCCCCCATTTMAAGTCTTCTTCCCCTGCGGCCCCASCCATATATTGACGTCTATTAGGTATTTACCTTATTTTCRCCACAGAAGCAAGTACCAATGATACACCATTCKTTATTCGCGTTGTTCGACCCCTCCCTCCGTCCAATGCACACGAATAATGCATTGAAAGGCCCCGAATCCGAACCCCCTGCACCAGCTCTATTGCCCTCAAAATGGAGAAGGTAGAAGTGGATATTTGATCTACACTAATACCGCGGGCTTGGATGCTCCTAGGCGGGGTGGTGTAAYCGGAGAATCTTAAATTGGCTCTACCTCTGATGCTCTTTCTCTCTATGTTATTGGTGCTTTCTATTCTTTTCTGGCTCTGGGTCAACTCRATATCGAACTCCAATTGCAACAAAGTCATCCAGTGGAACCGGAACATTAAGAGGCTCTATGACGGGAGGAGAGGGAAAAGCAGCAAGAGCAAGTCCAGGAAYAAGGACATACCTTCCAGGAGCCCTCGTATGGTTCCATATTATGCACGAGTTACAGAGTATGTTCCTATACAGGG
This sequence comes from Picea glauca, assembly GCA_000966675.3. Taxonomy (NCBI): domain Eukaryota; kingdom Viridiplantae; phylum Streptophyta; class Pinopsida; order Pinales; family Pinaceae; genus Picea; species Picea glauca. The sequence goes on along the minus strand of JZKD02S0981359.1, from coordinate 7,367 downwards.
TAAAGATGCTTCAGATCAAGATTGAGGAGCAGATTATCCAAGCACATAGGTAGCATTGAATGGCACCCCTTTCATTTCAGGAGTCTACAGCATCTCCCCTAGGTCTATATTCCTAACCCACAAGGGCTACGGTAGCATAATCAGTGACAGAGTAAGCAACAAAGCCAATTGTTGAACCCATTGACCCATAGCAACCCTCAACTCGACGTTTGTGTTTACTGAAATCCCCATTCTACTTACGTGGTTCTGGGTATAATTATATAAGAACAGTAAAGGATGGGTGGTAAGACCCAGCAGTATAGTGGACATAGAAAGGCGAGAGAGCAGTAAATCAGTAAGGTGGAGAACAGGCAGGTAAGCCAGCACATGAGAAAAGCAGGGAGAGTATCAATAAGTAGAGCACACAGTGAGAGGATACACCTATCGGGAGAAGAACCCACAAGCTACTCTCTGAGCATAGGTTCTGCACAAACCAAAATAGTCGTGAAACGAAATGCTATGAACTGCGATGAAATTGATGAGGTTGCGTAAGCAAGCTTGACCAAAAAGCCCTGAGCAATGAATAGTAAATATAGGGTGCACAAAAAGAAAGAAGAAAACAATGAGCTCAACCAAACAGCCTTGAGCAATAAGTAGTAAATATAAGTAAAAAGAGGATTTCCCTAATTGAACTGCGACACTTTTTTAATTTGTTTTAATTTCGTAAAATGCCTTGACTGAACTTAAACCCTGGAACTGCATTCAGGTGCATAATAATACCCGTCCCTGCGCCCAATTCATAACGTTATGCTTATAAAGGAAGGTGCAATTGATCCTTGCCTCACACCTACAAAGCAAGGTAGATGTTATTGTTCCCTTACGCTTATGAATGCTCATCACGCGATTAGATCAATATCAGAGCCAGCCAGTCAAATAGATGTTCTTCGGTCCTTACCTGCCTCATTTAACCTAAGTCTGCCTGAGTCTGTCTCGACCGACCTGACCTCATCCTTCACCTCGCTCTACTCGGGCTTCAAGCTTCCTTTTGATTGAATGCCTACCTGGGGATGCGCTTTTCGGTCAATAATAAAAGATGGACAGTAAAGGTCCTCATCAACCTACCAATTTACCTTACCCGAAGAAGCTGTATCACGAAGCTGTATATGAAGCTATATCATGAAGCTGCCTTATCCTGAGGCTGTCTTATCACGACGAACAACCCCTTCCAAGAAAAAGATATACGTACAGTAACAAGACTCATCTGACAATTTATTCTTATAGCTCTTATAGCAGCGACTGACCAGTTAATAACCANTATCAGAGCCAGCTAGTCAAATAGATGTTCTTCGGTCCTCACCTGCCTCATTTAACCTAAGTCTGCCTGAGTCTGTCTCGTCCGACCTGACCTCATCCTTCACCTCGCTCTACTCGGGCTTCAAGCTTCCTTTTGATTGAATGCCTACCTGGGGATGCGCTTTTCGGTCAATAATAAAAGATGAACAGTAAAGGTCCTCATCAACCTACCAATTTACCTTACCCGAAGAAGTTGTATCACGAAGCTGTATATGAAGCTATATCATGAAGCTGCCTTTCCCGAGGTTGTCTTATCACGACGAACAACCCCTTCCAAGAAAAAGATATACGTACAGTAACAAGACTCATCTGACAATTTATTCTTATAGCTCTTATAGCAGCGACTGACCAGTTAATAACCAACAGTCCATTGAGGCTACAGCGAGCGGGTCCTTATCTTACATACACTTATAAAGAAAGCAGGGCAAGGTAAGCAAATGGATCTTTACCTTACCTCATGAAGGAAGGAAGGTTTTACAAAGAGTAGGTGCAATTGGTCTTTACCTTCTTACACTTTTCTTACACACGTATGGCTACTCACCTTGAACAAAAGCTGTTAGGTCATCAGTCAGTATACCCAGCTACTCACTTTGACGAAAGCAGTTAGGCCAATACTACAATACTAGCACAAGTCATGAAAATAGATTATGTTTCGGTATCCCCACTCAAGTATGTCTCTTGCCTAAGCTTACCTTACCTGAACCTACCCTGATCAGAGCCTGCCTGACCTAAGTCTGTCTAAAAAGGTACTACCCTCCCTCACCTAAGTGTCTGCCTTAGAGTCTTCCTTACCAGAGTAGTCCGCCCTACTTGGTCTCGCCCTAAGGTCTCCTCTGCCTTACGGGTTCTTCCAACCTAATCTACTTGGTATATATTATCACAAAGTAATTCAATTAGTAACTAATTATAAGCCATGAGTATCTTCCCCTCTCAACTATGCCTTCTCACCTCAACTATGAAACATGTTTTGGTTACAGAAAGTCAACGTCATCCCTTCAAAGGAAGATCGGTTACTTAAGATTGGTAAGAACGATCACTTGATAAAGAAAGGATTTGTGTCAATGCGTGATCCAATCAAAGTCTATGAGGCAAGTCAAAGTCTATGAAGTGAGTCCATCGATAAATAAATTAAGCTTTGTCGAGACAAATATGCGCATCAAGCTTTGTCAAGTCTCTATCTCTATCTGTTTTTCGAGTATCTATCTCCATCTGTCTATTAGTCTCCATAGGAAAGGCACAAACACTTCTTATTGCTCACGAATGCTCGCCAAGAACTTAAGTGAAGGTTGAGCAAAGAAGCTTAGGTGAATGCCGAAAACAATCCCAATGCCTTTTCTAGCACGTTCTATCATCAGTTATAGTCCACCCTTTACTCGTTGCCCTAAGACTCACGCTCTAGCTTCTTTTCAAGAAAGAAAATATACATTCTTTAGGTCCCGGACTAACCTCACCCTACTTTTGGTCTTCGAGCTTCCTCACGCTAAAGTACTTTGTTTCCTTTCACAAGCATATCAATCAAACTGCTCTTGATACATGTTTCAAAAGCAAACTATAAAATAATATATTTGTCTGTCCTCACCTCTGGTCTCGGCTCTCCTTCCTAACCTCGACCTCGTCCTGCTCAGACGGGTGTTTCAGGCGTTCTCACGTTGAAGCACTTAGCAGAAAAACATGTTTCTTAGAAGTCGACCAATAAGAAAGAAAGTATGCATGTCTCACGCCCTCTTTTCTGGTCTCGTCCCACTTCCAATCTCGCCCGCCTGACCTGATCTCGAGTTCTTACTTACACTTACTTACCTCGTTCCTTACACACACTTACCTCGTTCCTTACACACACTTACCTCGTTCTACTTGAGTGGATGTCAAGCGTTTTCACATTGAAGCACCTACTGGAGCAGAGGAACATGTTTTTTTCGAGGCCAACCAATAAGGAAAAGATGTTTGTTACACGCCCAACCTATGATCTAGCCCTACTTACACTGACTGACTTCATTCTACTTAGGCGGGTTTTTAAGGCGTTCTAATATTTAAATGCTTACCAGAATAACATGGTTTCTTGGAGGTCGAACCAATAAGTAGTAAGATAACCAATAAAATAAGATGGTTGTTGATGATCTTCATCCCGATCCGATCAACTTACCTTAATCGAAGCTGTCTGACCAAAAGCTTCCTTTTCACACCCGACTAATTTCAAATAACTAAAGAATAGATATGCAATAAGAAGAAAGAATAAATGTTTGACAGTAAAGAGTAGGTGCAATTTATCCTTACCATTCGCTACTTATGACTGCTTACCTTGAAGGACAGTGATTAGGTCCAATACCAGCCATCTTAATATACCTCAACCTCACCAGAGCCTACCTTACCTGAATCTACCTTATTTGAGTCTACCTTATCTGAGTTTGCCTTATCTGAGTCTACCTAGGGTCCTTGCCTCACCTGTCTCACTTGAATTTACCTCACCTAAGTCTGCCTTAGGCTCCTCCTTACATGAGGCTGCCTAGAGTCTCCTGACTTACCGAAGTATGCCTGAAAAGAGACTTTACGGCCCTCAGCTTTGTAACCCAAGTATGTGCCCTAGGGTCTTTGCCTCACCTGTCCCACATGAATTTACCTCACCAGAGCCCATCTGAGAGCCTACCGCCTTACCTGAGTTTACCTCACCAGAGCCTACCTAACCTTAGTAAGCTTTAATATCCTGACTTATTACTAGAGCCTGCCTGCTTGGGCCTGCCTGATTCTGTGCCTTACTTTAATAATTTAACTTACCAGAGTCTGTCTACTTAAGATCCTAACTTACCCGAGTATACGTCTTATAGACCAGTTTATAGAGGTGTATCAATATGATAAAAAGGAAAAGTCAACAAGTCAATATAAATTAGTAAATAAGGAAGAGCCATGACTCTACTCCTCTCGACTATGAAGACTATGAAACATATTGGTGAAGGTAAACATCGTTAACTCAAATGAAAATTGGTAACAACTTAAGGTTGCTGGTAAAAACGATCACTTCACTTGAAGCTTTGTCTCGAGGCGAATATGCCTCAAGCTTTATCGAATCTCTATATCGKTTAGTCCCCATAGATGTGGGTGCAACCAGGTATCTTACCTGACACCTTACGCCCATGAATGCTCACCAGAAACTTAGTTGAAGAGGTTTGAAGGGGCTTAAGCAAATGTCAAAAACCGTATTAATGGCTCTTATAACACATTCTATCGCCATTTCTAATCCACCCTCGACTCGTTGTGGCCCTGTAACTCACACTTTGACTTTTCAAGAAAAAGAAATAAAGAAAAGAGTGATGTAAGTCTTATAATCCTACCGTGAAGTACCGATCAGAAGTACTAATAAAGAAAATCCCATATACTAATGAGCCTAGCCCAATGAAGAAAGGAATGAAGGTTGGTTTCTTTTTCTTTCTCACCGTAAGAGTAAATGAGTAGGTAGAACCAACTTAGCAGATCAAGNTCTTACCTGACACCTTACGCCCATGAATGCTCACCAGAAACTTAGTTGAAGAGGTTTGAAGGGGCTTAAGCAAATGTCAAAAACCGTATTAATGGCTCTTATAACACATTCTATCACCATTTCTAATCCACCCTCGACTCATTGTGGCCCTGTAACTCACACTTTGACTTTTCAAGAAAAAGAAATAAAGAAAAGAGTGATGTAAGTCTTATAATCCTACCATGAAGTACCGATCAGAAGTACTAATAAGGAAAATCCCATATACTAATGAGCCTAGCCCAATGAAGAAAGGAATGAAGGTTGGTTTCTTTTTCTTTCTCACCGTAAGAGTAAATGAGTAGGTAGAACCAACTTAGCAGATCAAGTTAAAGATCAAGTTAGAGAGAGAGAAGTCAAGTACTCATCATCTAAAGAAATAAAATTATTCTTTTCTTCTATTTGTTGGTGAATCTCTGGATGAATTACCCCGACTTTCCCATTGGGGGAATTAGAAGACCAGCCCTTAAAGAAGACCAGCCCTGCTCTAGTCAAGTTCAAGTCATGAAGATGATTGGCAATCAAGTCATAAAGATTATTGGGTTGAAGGAGAATGTAACCAATCTTTCAAACCATTTCAATGGCTCTTATAACGCGTTCTGTCGCCACTTCCATCCCACCTACGACTCATCCCCCATTTATGTTCTGGCTTTCAATAAAGAGAAAAGATATATGTCAGTGTCACCCTTCCATGCTCCCATGAAGTTCCAATGAACTTGAACTGATGGATATTAGGGTTGCTTTTTATAAAAGTAAGGTAGTTCGGGCCGGCCAACCAATAAGTAATCTAAATTCTCCAAACTACTCCTTTCAGTCTTTGTGCCCTATAAATATGAGTTTATAAGCCTGAAAGCAAGCGCAGGACTTTACTTCGCTATTATTCGTGCTCAATTGGCTTTACCGGTGCACAATCTTATCCTGAAAGAAACGCGTAGAGCTCTTTTCTGCGGTTGGCTAAAAACATAGTGGGTCGTCGCATAAAGCCATTCTCAACCCTCCCTTGGTTGGTGCCATCACTTTGTTCATTGACCCATCGACATAGGTATAGTTCCCGTAACGCGTAGCGGACCAGCTCTGATAGGGACCCAGCGAAAGCCCTATAGCGGACCCAGCAGTTATAGAAAGCCATAATATCTACCCGGCCCCCTTTGGTAGCATTTGCCGAAGCACAACCTTGTAACTGCGACACCCAAAAAAGGGAAACCCGCTCGCGCTGCTTTAAAGGCATAGCTCGTGGGGACGAAGGGGCAATGACCCAACAAACGATGGCTCATTCACCTCGATTAGATACGATGATAAGAGCCAATACTGATGCTGCCTTTTGTTCTGCCTTTGTGAAAGTCTTTGAATGGCTCTGGGAAGTCTTTGAATGGTCCATACTAGACGAATGTCGGGCTTGAACTGTATAAAATAGGTCCGCCTATAACAAAATGGAAGGGCCTTTCTATGCCTGCTATTTTTAACCCGTATTCGCCTAACGACTTTGATTGATGGGCTAAAGTAGTGTAGTGGTGGAATATGGAGTTATGTTTTCTCCTTATGCTATCCCTAGTTACCGAAGATGAGTAAATACGTTATAGAAACACTTCTTGCCAATCTCTATGGAGCTATGGCTTGCTTATTTCCTTGGTTGGCTTTGAGCTGAGTTTTTTTTTTTTATTCCGTTTCGTACCGCTATTATATAAATGAATTGGGCGCAGAATCGCTTCTATTCATTTGTACCCGGAGTTTGGCGGACTGAATCACTTCGTAGCATCATGGGATCAATCAGAGGTTTAGTTGGCCTACCCGTACCTACAACCAATCACTTAGCGACTTGAGATTAGCCAACTATTCCTCCCGCCTTATTTATTTTATAGCAAGCTTCATCTCTTCCATTCGGGAGGGAGTGGCCTTTCTTCCCTTTTCCGGTAGTAGTTCCTACTAGTTCATCGCACTAACTCTTTAGTTGGGGTTAGAGAAAGAGAGTTTCTTTATTGACCCTGTTCGGAACCAGCTTGCGAGACCTATATCCAACAACCCACCCCCATGACGGAACAAAGACAGGCTGATTGATTTGATTCGGGTAGGTCAGGGGGGAGGAAATAAGTGCATCCGACCATCTTTTATGGATAGAACAGGGAAAGGAGTAATTGATGACGATGATCACCATGATGACAGTGGTGGATTCTGACTGAGAAAACATGCTTATTTCCCGAGGTGGGACGAAAGGACGAGAATCCGGGGTCAGGTCGATTGGAAAGAGCCTCGTTTATGAGCAGCGAATAGGAACAATAGAGCTTGAAACGCCATCTTTTGCTCAACCTCCTATTCTGTATTTAGCGCAAGCACTTCATTCCTATTCTTTTCTTCTTTTTGCAACCGAATGGAGGGAGGGGAAGCACCTGGGTTGGATATCACTGTTTTCCCGGATCAAATTGGGCTTATCAAACCCTATTATTATTGTGGTGCATGAGTTTCACCCGCGATTATAGATTATTAAGTGAAAGGCATCTCCTTTTACAACAAAAAAACCATGCCCTGAACTCTT
>JZKD02S0981348.1:0-13624 GCA_000966675.3 Picea glauca | reverse complement strand
AATGGTAGCATTGTACAGATGAGTAATCTCTTTCCTTTCGTTGTCCTTTCTTCTGAAATCTCCTTGGATGAGATTCTTTATTATTGAATTTGTTTTGCAGTTAAGGCTCTTTATGAGTCTCCTTTTGGAAGTAGGGTTTCTTCCTTCCTCTTTTGGTGTGAGTAGCTAGGGCTTGATCATCATCTCTTGCTAGTAGCACTTCACGATTAGCTATTCTTGTTTCTTCTTGGATGCATTCTTTCCATAGACTATCCAGGTTCAGTTTCTCCGTTCTGGCACATATCGTTTGGATAAATGAATCTCAAGGTCTCATGAGACCATTTAGGCCTGTCATTATGAGTTTGTCTTCGTCTATGGTATCTCCAATCGCTTCTAACTATTCTTTGAATTTTGAGATTCTGGAGAAATATTCCTGAATTGTTTCTCCTTTTTGCATCCTTGTATTCTTCAGTTGAGTTCTTAGATTCATCTTTCGGCTTATGTTCTTTCCTTCATACAGTCTGGTCAAGGAATCAAACATTTCTTTCAGAGTATTGTTAGATGACACATAAGGAATCTGGTGTTCTTTGATTGAGTTTGCAATGATTCTTTTGGCCCTGATTGTGTCATTTTGATGCTTGTCTTTTTCTGCAGCATCGTTGGGTTTTGGAATTTCTCGTTTGATGAATTTTTCTAGGTAATTCTCTTCAAGAATGAGTCCAATCCTATACTTCCAGGCATGGATGTTTTCCACACCTTCCATCTTGTCATCAATCTTAGTTCTTCCAGACATCTTTTACCTAGAGCTAGGAAAATGACTGAAAATGAAAATGCTCAAAATCAAATTTTGAACTTACCAGGAGGTGCGGTTGGTTGAGGTGAGTATCCTGGTGTGTTTGGATCTGAGAAAATCCAACTTTTTCTCCTCCAAACTTGATTTGTGGATTTCTGGATTGGTGCTTCTGGTTTTTTGGTACCTCTGGTACTTTGGTACTTCTGGTACATTGGTTTTCTGGTACTTCTGGTACTTTGTGAAACTAGGGTTTCACTTTTCGGGAGATCTAGCCACTAAAAAGGTACACTTTTCTAGGTGGTTTTAGGACTAAAATGCTTCACCATCAAAAAGCCCTAATTTGCATGTACAACAACAATGACGTTTTTTAATCTTGTGAAAGATGCTTCCTTCAGATTGGCTTTGATACCATGTTAATGTTTAAGCCATTATTATAGTTCTTTTCATTTCAATAGATAACAATAGCATAACACAAGATCACTAAGAAATACACAATCATAAGAGACATAACATTTATCCTGGGAAACCCTCTAGGGGTAGAAAACCCAGCAAAACTTCCTTATTATAGATAGCCAATACAATGCCAAGAAACAACTCAAGATAATACAGAATATCCTCTCCCAAAGATGCGCCACTCTCTCTCTCTCTCTCTTCTCCAACTGCAATTTTGAAACTTGTCTCTTAATGAGCAAGTGAGTTGTGTGTCTAAGTGAGGCGCTAGCCTCCTTATTTATACAAATATGGCACGTGTGAAGTGTCTCTTCACTGGCAGGGCCGACTTCTCAAAATGGGTGGTTATAACCACCTTTATTATATTCTAGGGCCTCTTAAATATATTATGGGGCTGACTTCTTCTTTTGCCTATTATAATTACATTATGACCAGTCTGCAAAAGGGGATTTGGTCCTTTTACAATAGTTGACGTGATCAATACACAATGGGGATTGATCCAATGAATAATATATCAAATAATAATAATAATACACTTTGCAGTTACATTATCTCAACATTTGGCACATATGGTGTAACAACTGTGTTGATTATGAATCCTAGTTGACATATTAATGATTGGCTATATATTATACATATAATTGCACCAACGTTTTGGCACCATTGTCGAGGAGTTGTAAACTGTAATATGTAGTGTTTTCATTAGATTGATTTGATGATTTTGGATTGGTTTTAAGGATGAACTAAGGGCGGAGAGAAGACAGTAAGATGAGAGGTAAGAACCTGTGCATCCACTTTGGTGGGGTCGCTCCAAACTTAGGTTGTCCTCTTCCATTTAGTAGTTAGAATTTGTGTTTTGTTAGCATTAGATCTTCTTTTTTTATTTTATATGAGTAGAATTAGAGATATTAAAGGAAAAATTATTGCATCAAAAATTCCAGAATATTTATATGGTCCAAGAAAAACCCCTCCCACTAGTTCCACTAATCACTATGCAGGAAACATTTCCAGAGGAGAAAGTTCAGATGCAACAATTGAAACTACAGTAAAAGACCCTGAAGTTGAAGCTACTGTGAAATTTGAAAACATATCACAGTAAGTATAAGGAGAAATAGTGGCGACCTAATCAGAAGAAGGAATTAGAAAGGAAACATAGGCAGTGGTAGAAGAGGTTGAATCTGCAGTTGGAGCAGTACATGAAGTATTGGAAAATTTAAATATCCCAACTAATCCAATGGTTGAACCATCACCTAGTGGGGAAACATCACCTACATCCTATAAATTGTTGTTCATAAATATGGCATATGAAGAAGGAAATGAAAATAATGAGACCGAGACATTTGGATTTCCGATATTGGACATTACCAAAAATGTCACTATGAATAATGTTGCATTATCATCAGTGCCTCAGTTTCAAGGTATGTCATCTGAGGACCCTCATTCATTTCTATTTGAGTTTGATATATTATGTAGAAGTTATAATTATATAGACAATGCTCAAAAATTAAAATTATTTATAACCACACTGAAAGACGCAGCACTAATATGGTTCATGAGTTTAGGGGAACATAGTATTTTGTCTTGGGATGACATGAAGGAAACTTTTCTCTAGAAGTATCAGGATTATTGTAGACACAGAGATGATAGGAATGACATATTCAAGATGCAACAATCTAAGGAGGAAATCCTAGAGGATTACTTGGAAAGGTTCCTATATAACTACCAAAAGGCCAAACAATTTTCCCTTGACACAACCACAGTTAGGACAATTTTTTTTATTGTATAGATGATTGTATAGAAGTTTTGAACATCATGATCTCTGGGGATGTATACCAAAAACCATTTGTTGATATTTCCAAGTAGTGTAAAAATTAATCACGTAGTCAAGCAAAACCTGGGAAGAGTTCAAGAGACCATGTAACCAAAATTGTCAAACCTGCCACAAGAGGTGTCACAAGAATGGAACTGGGAAATTTGCTAGAGAGTTTCAAAATAGATATCCTAAATATGATCAACACCCAATTGGATACCTTCAAAATCAAGAGGAAACAAGAGTAATAAAGTGTTTCCTTGGAAATTTTCTTCCCTCAGTGTAGGAAGAGACATCTTCAGAAGGAGTGCCATGTTAATGTCATAGAAGTTTGTGGAATTTGTACGGAGGATCATCCTACTCAGAGGTTCCCTTCAATACCTGAAATTCAAGATATCTATAAGGGAGGAGTATAACCCTAAGACAAATCATTTTCCTAAGAGACTATGGAGAAAACAAACCCTAACATGTTCCCAGATCCCTCCATGCAATACCCAAAACAACAATGGGTTCCTTCGATGCCTTATTCGCAATGGATACCTCATCAACCCGAAGGCCATCCTTGGAAATAGGGATGGATGGGAATTTACTATGGAAATTTCCCTTTGCAACCATTATATCCTACATACCCACAGTACCATTCTAATATCTCTGAGATTTTGCCAATATTTAATCCACCTTCACTACTTCCACCTCCTCAACAATAACAACAACTTACATTTCCCATGAATCTGAACCAGCAATAGAAAATGCAAGTGCCACTTAATACAAAACCTCCTCATCCTACCAATATTCCTTCACAACCCATTACAAACCTTAATAATAGACCTACTCAAACTATACAAAATATGGAATTGCAGACCTTCCCAACTTATATAATTAACTTGACTCCATTAAATGAAACTCAATTGAGGTATGGGAGGATCTTAAATAAAACAAGCCCTATGATGGTCATAAACAAAGAACAATCATAAAATCAACCAAATGAAGAATAAAACATCCATTTTGTGAAGAAAAATCCTCCTTCCATGCCACTTAGTTCTACCTCACAACCTGAACCACCTCAGAAAATTAACCCTCTGCCTTATTTAGAGAAGTTGCTAATAAAGAATCTTGAGGCACCTTTAGGACATGATTTCTAAGTTGAATTAAGAAACATATGTGTAAATATTATCTGTCTACAAGATATCAAGGACATTCCTATCTATGCCTAGATTGTAAGGAACCTTTGTATTTAAAATCCTGGAATAAAAAGGAAGGAACCTCATGTTATACAGGTGGTTGGATAGTTGCTATAATTCATATCATAAATTCCATACAAATACAATGATCCATGGAACCTAGTGGTAACCATAGAAATTAATGGCACTTATTTACCAAATACACGTATTGATCTAGGAGCAGAAATAAATTTTTATCTATGGAAACCATGCAGAATCTGCAACTAAATCACTTCAGGCCAACACAGACCCTATTGGAATTAACATATAAATCATTCATTAGACCAGTTGGAAGTCTAGATGATGTCATTCATTATATCCTGTAGACTTTTTTTTGATTCACTCAAAATATACTAAAAACGAACATCCAATTGTACTTGGTCGACCATGGTTGGCCATCATTGATGCATTCATTGGTTGTCAGTTCAAAGAGATGACAATTTCTAATGGGTCTCAAAGTCAAAAAAAAAATTGTTTTCCTCCTACCCAACCAGCTAATGAAGATCCTTTATGGTTAGAGAATCCATATGGGGAGGAGGAATGTGCTCAACTTGTTAACAATTCAACAAATAAGATATTTTCAAGAACCAATTGAAGACCAAATTATAAGCCAATGCCTAGTTGGGACTGAATGTATTGAATATCCACAATCATTTTAGGAATATAAACATATTTTCAGCTCTAAATTCCATGAAATTTTGAATCCTTATACCTTTTTCACAATGACAACAATAAACGAAGGTATAGAGTCACCTATGAAATCGGTTGAAATCAACCCTAGGAAGTTTCTTTATATCAATTCTAGTTTGGAAGTTGATGCCTTTGCATGGGACTATTCAGACATGAAAGGGATCCACCCAGATACTTGTATCCATCACATCTATATCGATGATCAAATTAGACCTTTTAGGAAACCTCAAAGGAGGATGAATCCAACTGATCCAGATGGTTGTCGGTGGCCTCCCACTTATTCCAACTAGTTCATTTTGGCAGTTTTCAAGTTTGGCAGTTTTTTTTTCCTAGTTTTTAGGTCCCTAACTTGCGGGGCCATTTTGAGGCCCTAAACAACGTTTTTAGGGCTTTCCATAGTTGGAAATTCCCTTTGATAGATAGCAGCAAAATGTGTATTCCCTGGATAGATCATATGCAAAAGTTACGACCCCGGGAAGTTGATGTACTAGCTTACCCAAACGGGGCCCACATGAGTTTTGGTGCTTCATCTCCTAGGGTTAGGTTTTTGGATGTCTAGGGATTTTGACATTCCTGTTTATTGTAGAAAGGACTTCAGAGCCTCATTGTAATCATCTTCTTGCGAATGAGCATAGCCGTCACATCTTTTCTCAAAGATAAGTCAACACCATTCCAACAAGCTTGTTTTCTGCTGCATTTTATAGTTTTAGCTTATTTCCTTATTGAATAAAAAACCAGTTTTATTGTATATTTGTTATTTTGTGTTAAGCATGTTTTAATAATATGTATTCATTTCGTTCTGCTCGTAAAATCGGGATCACCAACTTTTAAGGATATAGTGAAAGAAGAACTTCAAAATCTCCTAAATATCGATTTTATCTATCCCATTTCAAATAGTAAGTGGGTATGTCCATTAGTCATTATTCCTAAGAAAAATGGAAACTAGAGAATTTGTGTGGATTTTAGAGAGATAAATAAGGCCACCTTTAGAGACTATTTTCCTTTACCTTTTATAGACCAAGTGTTGGACACTTTGTCTTGGAAAAAGACTTTTCCTTCTTGGATGGGTTCAATGGTTATAACCAAATCCAAATTGCACCAGAGGATCATCAGAAGATCAATTTCGCTTGCCCTTGGGGTACTTATGCTTATAGGGATCTTCCCTTTCGTTTATGTAATTCCCATGCCACTTTTCAACGAACTGTCTTGGCCATGTTTTTTTATTTAACCCATGATTGTATGGAAGTCTATATGGATGACTTCATAGTATATGGGGAAGATTTTGAACAAGCCTTAGACAACCTAAAGAAAGTATTGATCACCTGTAGAGAAACTAATATTTCCCTCAACCATGAAAAATTCAAAATGATTTTCACTGAGGGGATTTTCTTAGGCCATCATATTTTTGGTACCGGAATAAGGGTAAATCCTATTAAAATTGAAATCATTTCTCGAATCAAAATCCCTAGTTCCCAAAAAGAGGTTAGAATCTTCTTAGGGAATGTTGGATATTATAGAATATTTATTCAAAATTTCACAAACCTAGCTACCCCACTGTTCAAATTGTTAGCAAAGGATGTTGAATTCCATTGGGATTCTCAATGTCAAATTTCTTTTGAAATTTTAAATAGAAGATTTCAACTACTCCTATTTTGAGAGGGCCAAATTGGTCCCTTCCCTTCCACATTTGTATTGATGCCTCAGATATAGCTCTAGGTGTTGTTATGGGCCAAATAAAAATTCAAGCTCCATATTCTATCTATTTTGTCAGCAAAAACCTCTCTCCTACAGAGTTAAAAAACTATACGGTCACTGAAAAATAATTCTTAGCAGTAGTTCATGTCATTAAAAAATTTCTAAATTATATAACTCAATATGAATTTTTTGTACACACTGATCACTCAGCTATTAGATTTTTAATGAATAAAACTATCACAAATGTTAGAGTTACAAGATGGTTGTTATTATTACAATAATTCAACATTACTATTATAGATAGATCTGGAAGAGATAATATTGTTGTTGATTTTATGTCCAGACTTATTCATACAGGAGAAGATACACCAGTTAATGATGATTTTCCTGAAAACAAATTGTTTGATATCTCTACTTGTGTTCCTTGGTATGAATATGTGGCCAATACTCTAATAACAGGGAAATTACCTCAAAATATATCCTCTCTCGAAAAATAGAGAATCATACAGCTACGTGATAATTACATGTGGAATAATGACTCTTTGTACCGCATTGGGCCTGATTTGGTGATTAGAATATGTGTGAGAGAAGATGAGATGCATGACATTCTTAAATTATGTCATGATGGGCCATGTGGTGGGAATTTTTCCAACAAAAGGACAACATACAAAATATTACAGTCAGGCTATTATTGGCCAACCATTTTTAAAGATGCAAAAAAGTATGTGTCCAATTGTGATGATTTCCAAACGATGGGGAGGCCAACTTCAGCTGATGAGATTCATCTTCAAACATAGGTAGTAATCGAACCTTTTGAAAAATGGGCATTATATTTCGTAGGACCAATCATCCCTATGTCTAGAATGAAAAGGTATATATTGATTTGTACAAATTATGTTACAAAATGGCTAGAGGCTAAATCTTTGTATTTTTCCAATGAACAATTCATTTTTTATTTTCTATTTGAAGAAATATTTACCCATTTTGGTGTGACTAGAGAGATAGTGGCATACCAAGGGACCCAATTTACTTCTAATATGGTCAAATACATTAGAGAAAAATATCATATCAAGCACCAAAAATATATACCTTACCACCCCCAAGCAAATGTATAGGTGGAGTCAATCAATAAGGTGATAGAATCCATTCTCACAAAAACAGTTCAGTTGCACCATAAAGATTAGGTTGATAGGTTTCTTAAAACCTTATGGGATTACTAAATAGCCTAGAGAAATACAACAGGACATACCCCTTATGAATTTGTGTATGGGAAGCAGGTTTTGATTCCCATAGAGTTCGAAGTGAAAACCTTTAGAACAACCATGCAATTAGGAATGGACCTAGATGAGGCACAAAAATGGAGGTTAATGCAACTGAATGAGATTGATGAGATTAGAGAATATGTTGTTCAGAGGACCATGCTAATTTAATATCAAAGGAATAAATTGAAAGATAAGTTCATTAAGAAAAAGTCATTTGAGCCAGGTGATTGGGCCCTATTGTATGACAACAGGTTTAAAAATTTTAGAGGAAAATTGTCAACCCGATGGTTGGGACCTTATGAAGTGGATATAGTCTATGACAATGGTTCGTTTAAGATAAAAACCATTGATGTAGATCAAACTTCCTTTGTCATAAATGGGCACTTCTTGAAGGTATATCATAATCCCTTGTCTAAAGAACATTTTATCAAGCATGTTCTTCAGAGTTCTGAAATGCAATTGGTAAGTGAGGGGAGTCCTCCCCCTGCTAATCCACCACTATAAGTCTCTTTTTATTTGATTTAAATCTATAAATATGTGTATATATGTCAGTTTATAGATATAGGTTGTGTGTGATTTATAAAATTAAGCTAACTATGATCTTTCTTTGTATATCAGTCATGGTAGAGGAGCCCCACTGAGTTTTGTTTGAAAACTATGACGAGCAGGAATTGTCCCTGGCTCGGGAATTTTTTTTAAAGGGACAATAGTAGTTAGATTTTATCTTTATAATAAAATGGAAGTGATAACAGGTTCGGTGGTATGATTGGATATAAAGGAGGAGCCTTTTGTCTTTTAGTAGCAGAAGATTGTCCAAACTAAGAGTTATTCAAGAATTTGGAACCTAATCCCATCTTTCCTATCACTTCCACCTCAATTTAAATTTCCTTTACCTATGCTCTACATTTAGTTTTCAAGAATAATACTTCAGTAAAATTATCATACCTATAGGTTCTAATATTCAACTTAGTTTTTGGCATTTTGGTACCTGTTGGAATATTCAACACTTCCAATTTTGAATCTTGGATAAAAGAACCTGCAGTCTGATCCAGTACCAGTGATCGCCAACATTTTATACAACTTGAAACTCATAGTATTCCAACCATAATGTGAGGCCTTCAAGTTCCATTTTTAAATATCATAAAGACCAGGTACTGCATAATCCTATTCTGGTACTGCATCATCATGTTTTGGTATTTTCTTGTTCCGATACTGTAAAATCTTTTTACGGTGATGTCCTATTCGAATACTGAAGAATCATGCTCCGGTACTATTTAATAATCTAGTGCTAGTATCAAAATTATGGGATCATTGTATTGTATTTGACACTATCATCACTTCAGGTAATTGGAGGTATGAGCTAATTTTTCATGTTCTTTCTATTAAAGAATCATTTAAATTAGGTGTTGAATTGTTTTTATTCTTATGTACACTTCCTATTCTGAATTGTCATACCTACTCCTAAATTTTTCATCATTATTATCTCCTTAAGGTGAAATTTCCACATTCATCCTTATCTTGTTTGATACATCTATTGGTGCACCTGCCTTATTATTACCTAATCATTTTGAAAAGTGACTTTCATTATGAATGACCAAGATTATCCATTGGGAAAGGGTGAGACCATTATATTTGATACTAGCCTAATTGTTTTAACAAATTATTATCCAAGGACTCTCTTTATAAGTTTCTCTTAAAAGGTATTGATGAAAAACATCCTTTGGAGGAACACACCTAGAAAACCTTAATAATATTTCACAATAATCCTAACACTAGAGGGCCTTTTATTCATTATCCAAAATGTCTTTTATACAATGAATAGTTGAGATTTGAAATTGTTGTGGATGATGTCACCCTTGGACTAAATATAAACGATTAACTATGTGCCTAGTAAATTTAAAACACTATCATACCCCATGCCTTCCTTACACTCTAAAAAATGGTCAAAGAACAATATACATCATTTTAAATATTTTGAGTGATATATAATAAAAAGGAAGCATCAGAAATTACAAGTAAACCCACCGGGGTATTTAAGAGGCATGTTGGTAGCGGGGCTATGCTTGTATGGTACTAAGGTAAACCCCTCGAGGTACTCAATAGGCATGTTGGCAATGGGGCTATGCTAGCTAAAGAGAGCTAAAAAACATAACATTGGCACATCTAAAACCAAAATATGGGGTCACATTCTGAAGAAATGATCATTCGAATTGAAGCTAGGAGATGAATTATATATCTCATGTATAATGGCCATAAGATTCTTCAAATACTTGTTTTTTTATTCTATCTTTTTGAAATATATAGTTTTTCATGGAAGTGGAACCCTTAGTATAGGTAATTCACCTTGCCTAAACAATAATATTTACCTATATACTTGGATAATGGATAATTTAATCACCTTAGGAATGTATCATTTTATATCTCCTTTTCTCTATGGTATTAAAATCATTACTATGTCACTTTTATCCTAATAAGGTAATGAAGGTAAGAGACCTATTGACTAAAACCACTCTTTCGATGAATGTTTGTCTTATGATTATATCCTAGACATATCTAAGCCATTTGTCCTAATCATTATTAAAAATGGGCCAAATGTGACTTATTATCAAATTAATATTGGACATGATCTACCACATCATTACTGAATATGATCACTTGATTTGTTATTATTTCGGACCACTCCTTCTCCATTATGACCACGATCTGACCATTATACTTTTATCATAGTGAAAATATGCTCATCTGAATGGCGACGCCATTCATAGGAGTGTCATTTATTATATTTTTTGTCGACCTCTTCTACTCTCATTCACTCTAGCTGACAACTCAACCACATCATACTAATATATTTGTTTCCATTACCATGTTCCAGTACCAAACCCTTACCTTGAGAATCCTTGTTTACACTACATCAAGTTTTAAGAATTCCCTGAAGATTGGCATGGGGGTGGATTGCGACAAGCCTATGTTTCAAATATTCAAAGAAACAAAAGAGTATAAACCATGCAAGGAAAATTTTGAGAAGGCAGGATGGATAAATTTATTGAATAAGTTCAGAGGATACAATGACAAGTTATCCCATGCATTCGCATAGAATTTTGATGGGGAAACCATTCGACTAGGGAAAATGACAATGAAAGTGACGAAGACTATTATAGCGGAAGCCACTTGCCTGTCACTAGAGGGAGATAAGTATTTCAAAGGCATGGAAATTGATAAAAAAAAATCCAAAAGTTCTTGGTACTAGAACATTCAAACCCAGACTGGACGAAAGGTATCCCTCACAATTGGGTTAGATAGGAGTACTAGGCAATGCTCATCAACCTGCAAAAGTTCCTGACTTGTGAAGGTAAGTATACTATCACCTTCCTATACCATTTGAGATTACTATTACATTTTGAGGGAGGTCCACAAGTCAATTTTCCATATTTATTGTGGATGATCTTAAACAAGATGGCTAGGGGGGATAAATCTGCTTCTAACAAACCAGAAACAAGTCTATATCATCATGGTCTGATGAAATTATTGGTTGTGCATGAATTAAAGGAATGAGATAGTAGTTGGAAGAAGTTCCTTACTCATAACTTTACCCTAGAGGAGTCCACCAAGATCCATACAGAAGATATTTCCAAGTTTGTAGGATAATATAGGAAAGGGGATTGTAGTAAGGAGTCTACCAAAAAGGTAGAGAGCAGTGACAACAAGAAAAAGAAAAAAATTTATGAAGAAGAGGATGTTGGCCCTAATACTTTAAAGTTTGTTGGTAAACGAGACCAAAGAAAGAAAACAAAACTGGGAGGAACCCCTGAATCAAGAGTTAAGAGAAAAAATAATCTCATGAATCTTGAAGAATCTATCACTAAAATGTCCACTAGAAGTAAGGAAAAGATGATAAGAGGAAAATATAGTCTTGTAATTGATCCTTATTTATCAACAAAAAAAACAAAGAGGAAATGATTATTTGAGGATGAAGCTAAAACCCCTGTCACCCAAACCATAGGAGTACCAAAAGAAGAATATATTGTTAATCCAGAGCCTACTCGCAAGACCACTAGAAGTATGGCTAAACAGGTGGAAAATCCTTGCCTCCCATTTTTGCAAGAGGAACAAATCAATATTTTGACTTCACCAGAGCCAAAAGATGAGCATATTCAATAAACTAATGAAACAGAGGAAATTATTATAGAGACCTTGAAGGAATTGGTGGCCAAATGCAAAGATAAGAAGAAGTATAAGAAGAAAGTCAAGCCTCTTGGTACTCTAACTAAACATCAGATGATATTGAAGATACAAAGAATTTAGAAACAAAATGAAAAAACTAAGAAAACATGTTATGGAATATAAAGTCATGGATTCACATATCAAGGATGAGAATGGGTGGCTTAAGGATTGGAACCAGAAGTTGTGGAACAAGAGGAAAAATCTTTCAATCAAATTTAAAAATTTTCTTTACTTGGTTAGAAAGTGGGAAGCAGATGCTAGAAGTCATATGTTACATAGAATATTACTCAAAACAGAGCTTAATGAGCTGATGAAGGGAGAAACTTCATGGCTTGACCTCTTAGCCCAAGAAACAAATGCTTAATTCAGTTAGAAATGGTACCAATTTTGAAATTTTGAAGATCACCATTGCAAGAGGACATGAAATGGGTTGGGCATGGGGGAAATTTTGGGTCTCCCTTTTTACATTTACAATCACCTTATTTTTGCCTCCCATATCGACCATTTTTCCTTGAAAGCCTAGAAAATCCATCCATTTTGCTCATTGCTATACTCTCTTAACCAGTTCTTGGTGTACACAAGATAAAGAACATTCAGCTATGGTTTTTATGGTTTATTAATAGTTAGAACAATTTTAAATGTGTGCTAATCCTTCTAATTACCTTGTCGCGGAAATCTTATTAAGACAGTATTTTAAGACAAAATTCCAAGTAATCTAGTACCATCATTCTGAGTCATCTGATACTAGTACCAAAATATTCCAGATCCATCTAGTACTGACCTCTACAGACATTCGATACCTGCACCCAAAAATATGGACTTGATTAACTGAATGGGATATTTTGATAAGTTCAAGGGAAAAACTGATGAATGATATCCTCTATTTTGAGCCTACATAATATACCTTCATCCTCATGCACTTCATATCATGAGGATGAAGGAAATTCAAATGAGAAGAACAATGTATTAAACAAATTTAACATCTTTTAATATTGGCACACTTATTTCTAAATTATCTCCAATCTTGGTTGTATCGGGTTGTTTATCTTATAAAGAGGGCATGTAGGTTACCTAAGTAAGAAGTAGTAGAATATTGTTATGTTGTCATGTTTACATTATGAACACATATTTCCCTTCAAACTCATTTACTGAAGGTTAATATGAAGTGGAGTTTTTTGATCTTGTGTGTTTCTTAGAATCTATCATTTTGTGAGATCTATTTGAGATTCCTTGTTGGCATCAACAAGGGCCCACTGGTCCAACTCGGTGAGCGTATTGTAAATTATAGTGTATTTTTTATTCTTATACTCTTTTATTGTGATCTAGTATTGATCTATGATTTTCTTGTACCTACTTGTTATTGTTGGTTGTGGAGCCTGATTATCTTCATGATTCAGAGGTCTTTTACTTTCAGCCGTGTTTATACCCCATGAAGTATTTACACCCCAGAAGTATGTACACTCTTCCACGTGGGGGAGTGCAGAGGGGGGGTACCCCCTCTGTG
>JZKD02S0981282.1:0-13624 GCA_000966675.3 Picea glauca | reverse complement strand
TAAGGGTTTTGTATTAAAACAAATTTGTGGTTGAACTATATGACAAGAGATTACATGGAATAATAGAACCTCTAATAGGTGGAATCCACCCAATATAATGCTTAGAGATTCCTCTACATTGAATTTTCATTTAGCATTACGTCTTTTTCAAAGTTGGGCTTACATTGGTATACGCAAACAAATTGAGTATAGCACTAAATATAAAACTAGTACATGGTTAAAATAGATCTCAATGTCGATTTTGAGTCTGGTATATAACCATTGATGGAGGCGAGAAGAAATTTTTATTTTTCATTGCTTCCATCCACTCATCCTTTTGAGATTGTAGTAGAGTAATAGATTCCATGCGATCCTTTTTTTCTTGAGTGACCTCTTTATTCTCTTCCTTGATTAGGATTTTATGCAAGTTTAGTAGTCTCCAATGTTACTTCTTATTCTTCTACCTAGTCAACCTAACTCATCTTAGACTGAGGAGTGAAATAAGAGGGGTTTTATTAAAGAGTTTGGGCCTGGAGTGTTGAAGATGGAAGGGGGATTTTTCTTCTAGCTTGGATGGAGTTCACTCAAGACATTTCTTCTTCATAAGCAAGAGAAATTGGTGAAGGATGTACCTGTGTAATTGTCTAAGAGACAGGTTTCAGTATTGGAAAAAGAGGTTCCTTACTGATCAAGTGGTGTGCCTCTATTGCTCCAACCCACCAAGTGGGAATTCGTTGAGATTTCCTTGAACACGTGCTCTTTAAGAGATTGATGCAATGAGCAATGATCTACCCTATTTCAAAGCATGATTTGAATCGAAAGGTCACTTGTTCATAGTCCAACTTTTGATTCAGGATATAGTTTTGAAAATTAGCTTGATTTTTACCATAAATCCCTTATTAAAATCCATGTCCACACATATGCACACATATGTTGTGATACATCAATGCTCTATTTCCTCACTTCTAGAATGAAATTTTACTAGTGTTTCCAATATCACTTAGGGAATTGTAAACCTACAATTGCAAAGGAAGGTTAGACAATATAACCCAAGAAGGTGTTGTAGAGAGAGGGATCAAATGATAGAGTCCAAGGTGTCATACAAGGTACAATTTTCTCTAGAACCATGGATTAGAGTTGAGGATCTAATCTCTATACTCTATTAGGTCAAACTCTACTATGGAAAAACCTCTTCTTATAAGCTTCTTCCTTCAAATCTAGTTTCTAGGAATGGGAAATCCATTGATGGAGGTGTGTAATCTTGGGCCAAAAACCATTGAATCTACAAATTAACCCATTGTCTTTGTAGGATGTTGATTACTCTACTGTGTCCTTGGCCATAAAAATAGATAGAAATAGAGATTCATTGACCATGTGAAGTTGAGGGGGTTGGAGGGTTCCCCATTTTACACAATATCTTTGAAATAGATTTTGAAGGCCTTGAGTGCTAGGGGCGAGCTTGCTCCAATGGTAACCGAAGAACCTTTGGGTGATGTTGGAGCTACAAGCATCTTCTAGGATGAAAGAGAGGAGTTTGACTCTACCATGATTGAGGAGGCAATCTATAAGGCTATGAGAGACAATATGGTGGATGTAACACCCCATTTCTAAACCCATGATTATGTATGTAATTAATTATGTTAATGATTTCCATGACATGGCATATAAACATTGTAAATATATTATTGGTGTTTGATTAAAAATACTGGCAACTGATTGTGGGGGTGAAGCCTTGAATGTATTGGCCATGATATCACTAGATGGAATTGATGAAGTGGGATTTATGAGGTGGATTGGTGAGGCGGAAGGGATAATATTCAACGAGGAAAAGAGGAATCTTTCCTAACACTCTAGCCTGCACCTACAAATTGAATTCATCACATGTCCATGTACCATGCACTGCCTAGAGACACATAAATTAATTATGAAAGAACATAATTGATAGTTGAAGTAGTAAATATTGTTGACAAAAATAACACATGGTAAAAACGAACCCGAAAGAAGGAGGACAGTGCATGCAAGAGATGTGTGAGGGTGAAATAAGGAAAGTCTAGTCATAGATGAAGAGGAGAGGTAGATACCCGTCTTTTGGACATTGTGCACGGGAGGGAAGGAACACACAAAAATGGAGAATAGGTTTCAATCGAAGAGAGAACTCGGAAAAAAAAGGTTTTGGTCCAAGAAGGGAGTGACGACTAGATATGTAGCATGAAGAGACAGATAATGCACTAGTGCATGTAATATAAAGATAAAGAACTTGTGGAAGAGTTCTGATCTGGAGCAGAGAAGACCCAAAGCCCAGACTGGAGAAAAATAGGGTTGCGAGCTTAATGTTGGTTGGAAATAAACCAAAACTAAAAGGAGAGGGTGTTGATGGAAAGTGTAGTTTTTAAGGGAATCTCTTGTACAAAGAAAATTTAGCAGGGAAGGCATCTGATAAACCCCATGGATGTCCTATGCTCTACGGAATAAGAGAGACTTATGCTGTTACCCAAGAAGTGGAAGAGAGTAACCTCCCTGATCTATTTCTTGAATTTTTGAGGTTATCAGTGAGAGAATCCCCTAGTGGTATCATTGCTTGGAACTGGAGTGGCCTGCTGATGAAGTCACAAGGAACGTAATGACTATGGTTGGGTGGAAAGACGAACACCCACAGTCAGTCAGATTGGATTATTTCCTTAATAGATAAGTATTTATTTTCTTTAGATCTATTTATGACTGATTTTTTCATGTCTATTTATGATTGATGTATATATATGCATGTGAAATTATTTGAATTCAAGATCAGTTCAGATGTGTATAAGTTTATAGTCGAATGCATGAATGTTAGGATCTGTATAGAGTGTAATTCATGAGTTGATAAACTGCTGCGAACTTGACAATTGTATTTCCCTATGTGAAAATATTGTAAGTCATTCAATATCTCCTGTAAGTGTCAATAGCTTTCAATGGTGTAAAACCCTCATAATTTAGGATTGGAGTCCTATAGAACTTAAGAAATGACTAAGTTCACAAGAAGGCTGGTGTAATTCCTTGGAATATTATGTTAATCTTGCATTAATGTGAGGAGGGATCATAGTCGTCGATCTAATAGATCAAGAGATATCAACCCTTTGTTGGTGGAGCGTATCATTAGGGAGTTCCAAGTTTTGAGGCTGGTACAAGGTCCGATGATACTAGAACCCCAAGTGAGAACGAAAACCATTGATCTAGTTTTCCATATCGCGGGAGAGATGTGGGTCATCAATACGATGTATGTCATCCTCAGAGGTCCCAAGAGGAATGTGGATGTCATTCCACAAGGGTCGATGATACCGTGGCACAAGAGTATATGACATATGTTGATATATGGCCCCTTTTCAAAACCACCCCCCCACCATTGATTTTGAATCCCTTTCTCTTTACTTAGATGAAAAATGGGAGGATGGCGTCTCTGTGACGTGGATTTCCACCTCAACATCCCATGTACTACGATAGTGACAAGTGTCACTCCATGAATTTTCATTAGAGTATGAGTGGGCCCCATTGGACTAAGGAGTTCCTTTTGTCCTTCATGGCCAATTGTGATAGTTGGATCACTCAGGGACCATCCCTGAGAAGCAGGGCCATATATCCTAGGCATATCGTTATAAGAGGCATAGAGAGTGCAAACCTGAGAGAAGGATAGAACGTCAATGACACCAACATCGACGATGTGACAAGAATTGTTGATCCACTAATAGGTGAGAGGGATATCTTTTGTTGATCTATTGGGAAACAAAGTCAAATGAGGAGTGGAAATGATTACAACATGATTTGACATGGCATGCCAACAAGGTAGTCAAAGTGTCATAGGACGATAGGTGTCAGATCATGGTTGGTTGACAAGACTCCTTAGAGGAAGTGTGTTGATAACCATTGTTTTCGTCGGAGATTTGACAGGGAGATATGGACCATTGGATCCAAACATATTTTCATCAGGAATGTGGGAGGTTGGAATGTTTGTATTCGACCAAGGAATGTCGACGATGAAGGGAGTCAGGTCTAATCAAAATAATTGATTGGTGGAGGGATAGGTTAAAATTGCCATCGTTGATCTCAGTAGGCACATCCATATTATAATGGTCATTGAAGTCTGGGCACTAACCCTCACTCTAAAAGATGTCTTTGATGTGCTCCTAGCCATCAAGATCTGGAGATGATAATTGTAGGATCCGGGGAGGTGCACCTTAGTGCATCATCATCAGAGCCCTGCTAGTAGAGAAGAGTTTGTGGGATAATAAATCGTGATGAAGACGTGAATCAGACCAAATTTTTGGTTTGGGGACATGATTTGTCACTACCACATGGACACTATGCAGAGTTGAGTTGGCAAGTGGCCAATGACGGTCCGGGAAACTTTAAGAAGTCATAACCTTTGATCATAAGATCGTAATTGAGTGTGGTTATAGCCATTGAAAATCTCTCAAAGAGTAAAAGATAATGATATGCTTGAGAGGAGGATTGAGAGGGTTGAGAAGAAGAAAAATTTGATTACCCCATTTCCTTGAAAGTTATTAAGGGGATTGGGTGTGTTACGGAGTGGTATCGGAGCAGAGTTCAAACACTATTCCTGGACATGTCAGAGAACTATCACAACACTATTATAGCAAGGCCAAGAAGAGAATGTTAGAAATATTTTATCTATGCTAAAATCTTGACTATTATTTGCACAAGTTCCTTGAGAAGAAGGACTGCGTATTGAAATCTTGTTTTGGGATTTCTTTCAACATAAGAGGTGTTGTTGCTTGATGGATAGACAATTGTTTCTATAGAAGTGGGAATATGCTAATAATAATTATGAATGGATAAATTGGTAGAATCATGTTAAGGGTTGCTTAAGTCCAGAGAATGAATAATCTGGATGGTTTCAATAAGTTATAAAGTTGTCTGTAAATATGGACCGATGGAGCCCCTGACAATTTTTTTTAATTGTTGTTTAATAAAGAAACTAATC
The DNA here is from genome assembly GCA_000966675.3 of Picea glauca. Lineage (NCBI taxonomy): Eukaryota > Viridiplantae > Streptophyta > Pinopsida > Pinales > Pinaceae > Picea > Picea glauca. Next base: position 8,670 of record JZKD02S0981282.1, on the reverse strand, counting down.
CCTTTTTGTATAATTCTTCAAGGTTAGAGGATTGATAGAAAATTTGTAAGATCAATTTACTTGACCTGTAAAGAATGAAACTTATTGATGGGATAACCTAGTTAAGCAAAGAAAAGGGGTCCTTTCGACTGTTGATAGATCTCATGAAAGAGGTGAAACAACATGAACATATGGGCAAGTTTATGAGCTCCTGGTTGCATTAAGAAAAATATTTTGTCTATTAACCTAGAGGTATGTCTATGCACATGAATGCAAGAGGAAGAAAACTATAATACATTTGCACTGTAGGCATAGGTAAGATTCTTGGTGCACAATATATGATGGAGCATGTATACAACATGGAAATAGACTTATTAGAACCTATAGATGGTGGTGAGGTGTTTCCTATCAAGGAACCAATTTGGTCAATAATGACCTGATGTCAGTAGGAGAATTAACAACATGAATTAAATGTTGATGATTCTACTGTTATTTCCTATGAAGACAAGGTTGTAATGATTAGAGAAGGACTGGAGAGTTTGTAGATGACCAATGGGATAGATTGACATACATATATAGATGTTATCCATAGGGGTATGGCTTAATATACTCAAGTAGAAGTTATAAGGAATGATCTGGATGTTGAAATGATGATGTGTGTGGATGACATAGAAAAGGTGTGAGCAGTGACCTTGCATGCTAAATATCTATGTATGAATGTATATGCTTGAGGGCATGGATTGAATGTGTTATTAGGTTTCCTAGTATAAAGGTAGAATATGAATATGTTGGTGAGACTAGTCATGTTGATGACTGTAAGTTCTCATCAAAAAAGAATGATGAGAAAGTAAAATAATGAACAAGGTGATATAAAACTGTGCAAGTGATGCACATATATGATCATACATGAGTGTATGTATAATAAATGCATGGTATGACTTCCTGATCAAGTAGGTTGTGAGGCAAGATGTGTACTTTCCAGATCTGATAAAGGCCATGGATGCATGGTTGACCCTATGTAGAGGAGTCTAAATTGTTGTGTTTAAATGATAGCTTAAGGAGGGTGTGCCTCACACCTCAGGAAAAGCTAGTGTAAACTACAAAAAGAGTAAGGAGCAAGGGCACTCCATTGTTATGAATATAAGGAAATATGAGTGTGCCTTTGAGTAATTCATGAAAATGATTGGGAACAAATCATTAGTGGAATTATTTAAATAATCATACATATGAAAAATGTAAAGTGTTCCTATGGTGGACACACAACATGCTGATGCATGTGGTTGAGCGCATAAAAGCACCTTATGATGAAAACTGATGAATTCACATGTTTGAATGTGTAGTTGAATCTATGCATGTTTATAATCCTTATGGAATCTTGTGTAAACCTATGAAATGATGAGGTTGAGTTTGAGGCTGACTGAGGATTGAATTCATCTCGGATGGTGATGGGTATGCAACAAGAGAATTTCATGACAAAGAAGTTCCATGTGGAGGAACTGTGTAAAGACTCTATAAGGAGAACAAATTTATAATATTAGTGACTACTGGAAAATTAAATAGTGGGTTGCAAGCCTATCCAAATAAGAATCTTGGATTACATTTTAAATATAATGCATGAATGAAAGATATGTAAATCAATGATGACCAACCTGATTTATCTTTGTTAAATGTGTAGAATTCACTAGTTCTTAAATTATGAAGAAAAGTATTGATGTTATAAGTATGTTGTTACATCCAGGAAAAGTAAAAATGAGACTTGATTGAGACTACTCAAAGAATGGAGCAGACAGACACCAAAAAGGGGGATAGAATGCAAAAACAAATAAGAATAAAAGGGAGAACACTTTTCTCATTTTAAAACTTTGATTTTCTTAGAAGAATTGTATGCCATAAAAGAACATATGTGAAATCCAATAAATCAGGTGAAAACAAAATGAATTGACAAATTTATTTAAATGAATGAGCTTGGTTGAACCATGTTGAGTAAAGGCATCAAGGCCTTGGAGATAACACAGTTGGACTAAAAGTCCCAGACTGTGTAGAAGGAGTTGGAAAAAGGGAAGAATCCCTTAACTCCTTTCCTTGTGGTTTATTGCATTTTTCTCTGGGATGAGAAACTAAAATGATGATCGTTGTAGGATACTAAAAGAACTAAATTGTTTTATCGTGATTGCACTAGTAAACATATAGAGGAACAATGTGATAGAATGAATATAGATATGATGAGGTGTATCTAAATTTTTTTTGAAGCTATGGCACATGCATTTTTGTTAACATTATAGCTAATATATTTCTCACCATGATGATATATGTCATGTGTAGAAAAGATTGGCCTTGTTGGGTAAGGACAACTACCAATGCCAATGGTGGATAACCTCAGGCATAAGATAAATGCAAGAATGTTGTTGATAGAAAGGAACAGTGTAAGGGGTTGTGGGAGTCCCCATGAAACACCGTTGATGAGGTAAATCATAGAGGGTGTTGGCTGTCAGAACATGTAAAACTATTTCATGCTTGTGTGGCATGATATTTCAAAGGGATTTGGGTAAGAATCCCTTTTGAGATATTTTATTATCTTTGATGATATGCATGTGATTCAATCGATTGTTGTGTGTCATAAATGTATTGGTCGATCAGGGATGTTTGGAAACAAAAATTCTCCTAAACAACATATTGATTGAATGTGTTGAGGAAATGCATGTGTGCATAAGAGGGAAAATAAAAGACTTCTAAATATGGAAGGAGAACCTTCCAATATCTAACTATAGTTATGAAAATGGTAAAAAGAAGAGTTGGGTGGCCAAGAGTGTTGGCACCTGGTTATTAGTGAAGAAAGAACGCTTAAAATGCATTCATGTGAAACTTTTCGTTTTAGGTGTGTTGATTTGAGGTTACGGCCAACTCAAGGAGGGAAGCACACTCATGTTGTAATAATGAATGTGAATAAACAAGTCATGTGGTGAGAGGTTGGTTGAGTTCCAACACACCATGGAAATAGTGTTTGACATGAAGTAAGGTAATATGAAATCAATGCAAGGGTGGTGGATATGGAAGGTGAATTAATCAGTGCTTTGGAAGAAATTGACAGACTCATATGTAAGAAGAGAAAACAAAAATGGTTGTTGATGTGGTTTAAAATGAATGATAAAAAACCTAATGAAGACTTTTCTCTACTAAAAGTGGAGTTAGAAGAGGCAAAGAAAATAGAAGACATTCTAAAACAACAATTATCAGAGGAGAAAGAGAGGTGTGAAGCCTTAGAAGAAGAAATAGTAAAAAATAGAAAATAAATGGAGAAGTTTAAGGCATTGTATCACCAAAATCTGTCAAGTATTAAAGCCTCGAAAAAATTAACTTCCATTCTAAATCAGCAAAGGAATCCAAAGTTGAATGTTGGCTTGGGCTATAAAGAAGGATCAAGTAGTGATCATCCAAGTAATACAGAACCCATCAAGTTTGTCAAATCTACAATCATTGACAACAACCACTCACAAAAACAAAGAAAGAAAATCATCCACCAAGAAGGAATGAAAGAAAAAGTACCAGAACCATCTGTAGATCAAAGAAACTATCAACATGGAAGAAATCGGCCCACTCAAAGAAGAGAGTCTTTTTCTAGGTACAAAGGATTTTTCTATGGATATTTTTTTTTCTTTTCTAACTTTGGTCACAAAGCTATAAATTGTTCTTTAAGATTTAGATATGAGAAATCAAGTTATTCAAGGAGTAATTATCTGCCACCACAAAGATTGAGACAACCAAGCAACAAACAATCACGGACTATAAATCATGTAATGACTAGGACAAGGACGTAGGTAAAACTTAACAATAGTTATGAGCATAACAATCGTTATGATTTGTTATTCAGTGAACCAGAATGTTACAACTGCCATAATTATGGACATAAAGATCCAGACTGTCGCTTAAGGAACTATAAGCCAAATCTGAATTCTTCTGCTAAAAATTTCAAGGTTTGGAAGAAGAAAGAAGATGACTAGTGTGGATTAGTGTTATCAGCCCAAAGACAAAAGAATCCTTGGTATATTGACAGTGGATGTTCTAAACATATGACTGGAGGCAAAAGTAATTTTCTAACTCTAAGTGAAAACAAATCAGGGAATGTAACTGTTAGTGCTAGAAGTTGTCCCTAGACTTCTATAGGGTCAAACCTAGCACATCTTCAATTATTGCAATAATTTTATAAATAAGGATGTGTCTTTGGTTTTGAAAGAAGGCAGATCAGGTAGATGGAAAGAGAAAAAATAAGAGAAACAAGATAAATGCAGATCAGTAAAAACACCATTGGGCATGGAGTCAAGTAAACACCCCATTGACTGAAGCCAATCAAATTGTATATCAGATAAGACGTTTATATGTGAATGGGTAGAAGAATAGGGAATAAACAAAAAGTAGACCACCTCATCAAACCAAGATTCTCTTTGTCAAATGGATGCAATGGTACTTGAAACAAAACACACGGATAATAGGCAGTCACGGAAAAATATTTACTGCTCGAGAATCTATCATCCATGAGTAGCCATTGATTCTCAATGTCTACAATTCCTTCAAGTAAGACGAAAAACAAAATGTAAAACAAGGAAGATGGAAAAACAATGTTTAGACGAGAGAAATCACGATCTAATAAAAACAAATGCCATAGATCTCCAATGTCAGAAGCGATCACAGAAATACAATGCCCTCAGGCTTACAGTAACTCAAACTAGATGCTATTTCATCAATATCTTTTCAGGCCTTACCCTCTCGGGCTCCTCCATTGCCTCTTACAACTTGCTCATTAAATAGGCATATTACCAACCTATCTTGAATAAAATGTCTTTGGTAATAAAAATCTTCAATCTAACAAAATCTAATAGAAACAAACTCAAAACTAAAGTTGGTTGCAAAAGTCTCGAATAGCTGAGGTTGCTAATGGATTTGTCATTTGTCTGCTGATTTTCTGCCTTGTGAATCTCAACTGTAGCTTAAATGCCCAATTGTTGCCTAAAATCACTGATTGAATCCCCTGTTGTGAATCTGGAGTTGGACTTTGATTGGTAATTCATTGTTTCCAAGTGTCCCAAATCTGATCCTATTATTTGACTGCTTAATTCATGCCCTGAAGAACTGTTGATCTTTTCCTGAACATATGGATCTTCAAACTAGTCTGTTGCTAGATGTAATATGTTACCGTTAATAATTTGTCACTTGTATCTTTACATCAAAACTCTGGATCTACAATTGAATCTTACTACTTGTGGATACCATCGATAGATAATGAACATGACTGCTCTTAATGGATGGTGTTTTCCTCCTGTTGATGTGGCATTATGCTCAACATATGCAATCGAATATCAATATCCCCTTTCTCTTAGGTAAATAATTTTCGTTCTTCATTATTTCCATCTCTAGAGATTTCATAAGAGTCAAGGATGTTATAACAGTAACCTCTTGATACTTGGCGAATAGTCATCTTCAACAAAAATGGAATAGAACGCAGAAATGGGGCATTTAGTAAGAGAAAGTAAGAAATCTTCTGGACCTGCACTTAACCATTATCACAAAAATCCTTTCCTGCATTCTAAAGCAGCTACTGTCAAGAGAATACTCTTTAGAGATGACCGATCAAAAGAGGAAAAATATTTATCTTGGCTCGCTCACGTTTTAAGAGAAACTTCCCTCTGACACACCCTGGTTAGAATATCTTCCATGGTTTATGCATATGTGGTTATGAAGAAATATTCCATCATTAACAGTAATTAAGCCAACCTTAGGTAATCTAAACCAATCAAGGGTGTCCATGCTTAGTGTGAGAGTTGTCCATGATGTCATCTAATATGAGGAAATATGCTTGAAGCCATTCAATACATCAACCAAGCACACATCCAAGAAAGACTTCATCTTCTGATATTTCCTTTCATGCTTTCAATAGCCTGTAGATGTCTATTACAGACATACTATGGTTCATCTTTCTTCTGGGCACCATGTAGTCCATCATATTCTCAACCTATTGACAGGCGTCTTTGGTGTAATCGAAGGAATAATAGTTCAGAATATGAGCCTTAATCAAGATAAATTTCTTCAAACTTTGTTTTCATATTGATGATGTCATTTGAAACCATGGATTTACAAACCCTAAGTTCGTGGAGATTGTAGAAACAAATAAAAGAGAATTAAATTCCTTTTTCTTCTTGCAGATCATAAGTGACTCACATTTATGGGCAACACCACTAGATGAGGTAATACGATCATAACCTTTAGCAATATCACACAACAAAAAGGTGCTTCTTTTTCATGCTTTCTGCCATTGAATATGGATATGCTAAATCCGCATCTGGAGGATATGAAAATGACCCTATATCTGGATGGTCAACTGGAGAATCTGTCGATGCCCCTAATACAAACAAATAAATTGCAAATCTAGCAACATTTGTTTATAAATGTGCAACATCGGTTAGAATTTCCAGGATGTTAGTTTTTATACCACCTCCACGCTCATGAAAACCATAAAGAGTACCACAGCAGTCCAAATCTTTCTAATTGATGTTGATCGTGTCCTTTCATCTGCAGCACAATTTTCGCCATCTGAAAATCCACAACCTGTGCCACAGGTCATACTGTCAACAATTGGCCTAGTTTTCTCTTATGATGCCTTGAGTTAACACTGCTCGAACGGAATACTTGGATACTCAAGAAATCGAGCATTCAAAATTATGCCTATTAGTTCCTTTTCCCCATCATAAAAATCTCCCCAACACATGACCAACACTTGGATATCTAGAAGAAAGCTATGTCATGTTGATGGTAGGTGCTTGACTTTGTTGACACATCGATCTTTTCATTGACAACTGGTAAAATCAACGTCCCTCAAAATGGATGATCAAGCGTTGTGCACATAGATCCATGGCTCATCCTTCATTTGGCTTAGTTCTTGGCACTAGGCTTTGGCTTGACTTGTGTGTTGATTGCAGGTGCTGGAGATTGGCTCCTGGCCAATAACTTGCTAGACTAATTATTAAGTTTAATATCAGCTTTAAACACATTTTACTAGTGCAAAGGCCAATTTATCTTGATGAAGTGGAATCAAGGCATAATAACACTGTGAAGGCATATGGAACAAGGAATTCCACCTTTCTTATACCTTCCTCCAACGAGGGAAGTTAAAAACTCAGTACTACGTCTGGCATATACGATACCAGTGCTCAGGAGCAACACTTCTCGGTGCTACGGGAATAACCCCATTCCTCTAACAAGGAGAAAATTTAATATCTAGATACTAACATTGGCTCCTTCTGGGGATGATGCTCTGCCCATGAGGCATCAAGAACAAGCAAACCACTACACCTTTTCCTCTGTGCATCCATGCAACACAACCTGCAAACTTTTGTCTCTGTAAATATTTACATTCTTCTATGTTGTGCCTAGTCCATTGGGCTAGTGGAGTCATTCAATAGCATTTCAAATCAAGCCCAAACTTCTGCAATTTATTCAAACTCTAACAAAATGTTGAAACAAAACTTTCTATTGCAAACTAATTACATTATCCAAACTGCAAAAACAAATACTTCAGAAGAAAGATTATTGCCTACCCTACTTCTAACCAATAATATCGTCACTTGATCAAGTGAAATCATGATTCCAATGAAGCCATGATAACATCAAACCGTTTACCAAAGATCTTTCAATGCAGATAGAAATCAAAGAGGAATTCATAACTTGCAGCAAAATTTCAACTTGCAGAACATACTTACAATCATCATTTGCTTTAATTCTTAAAACAACAACACTGAAATCTTCTGAGAAATATGATTCCATATAAACAGTTATCAGATCATAGAAGAAACAAATAGATGAACAACCAAACAGGTTTACCTCCGCTTGCAGCTCAAACTTTTCTTCCCCTTCTGATAGGTGGCTGTCATAAACTGGTTCTGACTGTACATGACAAATGGGCAGAATGTTTTCATAAACCTGTTGATAAAATCTAACATTGCCATATGTTGTCTCATATATCTATTCTTTATGAGCAGCCTCTTGATTTTCCTCCTTAATCACATGTAATAACATATCATAGGAATCCACTTGAAGGAGTTGAGGAAAGACCTCTTCTTCAACTATTTTTTCATTCAGATCTAAGACAACAGGTGCATCAGAAACAAAATATAATGAATCCACAACTATGTAGTCATCTTTCCAATTATCAATTAGATCTGGAACATCTTCCTCAACAACATGATTTTCATTCTTGCAATCAAAAGAAACATTTGCTTTATGTTGAATATGCTTCTCAAATATATCACAACAATTTTCAAAATGACTTCCAACTGAAAATTTTCCTTTATAAAATATATTGAAAGCATCATGAAAACTTTCCAACGAGTTAATACTTGATGCTGGAAGAGATTTGCACCAGTTGAGGGCTGCTCCCTTCAATGAGTATCTGAAAATATTGATCTTGACATCCTCATGCACAATATGATGTTCATGAATAAACTCATGAAAATCTAGTAGATGCTCAGTCGAAACTTCCCAATCTCCTCCTTTAAATGTAGGAAGGGTACCTTCCCATTCATCTCTTCTAAGAATTGGGTTTGGAAAACCAATGACATTTGAAAAATCACAAAAATCAAACCTTTGAGCCAAAATGGCTTCCACGCTTGGATCAAGTGGAGTCTCCTATTAATCTTTAGATAG
>JZKD02S0981271.1:0-13624 GCA_000966675.3 Picea glauca | reverse complement strand
TTAATTTTAATTTTGGTTTTCGTTCCTAAAATCTCAACACATTTTCAATAAAATTTGTATTTGTTTTTACAGGATTCCAGCTGCAGACGAAACTAGCTAAGAAAAAAAATAATGTCCAGGTGGGTGTTGGAAATACAACGACATAAAACAGGTGATACATAAGATAATTCATAGTCCATAGAGAAGATGAAAAGAAAAGATAGAGGTGATATTTCTAAATACACAGGTCATGGAAGGATGTTTAAGCAACTAAGGTAACATTTTTCAAATTTACAATATAAAAGGTTAGAAAACAGGAATATATTTGGTTTCATAATCTTCAAATGAAATAATTTGAATGAATACATTAAAGCAAAAACAGTCAGTCAAATTTTTTGTTCCTAAATATATTCGAAAACCAGTCTCGAACTGTTGTGACCTTTTGTATATTAAGCTATTGAATTGCTCCATTGTTTTCTGTCTATATTTGAGCCTAACTTTTAGCAAGTCACCATCTTCCCGAGTCTTTGTGAAGGGGTAAAGTTTTTTCGTTTTAAACCTCAGGGATTCCGAAACAGATCTTAATAAGAAAGCTGGTCTTCACAACTACTTGATCTTCTNTATTTATGTTTTCGTTCAAACATTTAATTTTAATTTTGGTTTTCGTTCCTAAAATCTCAACACATTTTCAATAAAATTTGTATTTGTTTTTACAGGATTCCAGCTGCAGACGAAAGTAGCGAAGAAAAAAAATAATGTGCAGGTCGGTGTTGGAAATACAACGACATAAAACAGGTGATACATAAGATAATTCATAGTCCATAGAGAAGCTGAAAAGAAAATATAGAGGTGAGCTTTCTAAATACACAGGTCATGGAAGGCTGTTTAAGCAACTAAGGTAACATTTTTCAAATTTACAATATAAAAGGTTAGATAACATGAATATTTTTGGTTTCATAATCTTCAAATGAAATAATTTGAATGAATACATTAAACCAAAAAGAGTCAGTCAAATTTTTTGTTCCTAAATATATTCGAAAACCAGTCCCGAACTGTTGTGACCTTTTGTATATTAAGCTATTGAATTGCTCCCTTGTTTTCTGTCTATATTTGGGCCTAACTTTTAGCAAGTAACCATCTTCCTGAGTCTTTGTGAAGGGGTAAAGTTTTTTCGTTTTAAACCTCATGGATTCCGAAACAGATCTTAATAAGAAAGCTAGTCTTCACAACTACTTGATCTTCTACTAAGCTAAGGAACGTTTATAGCGATCCTAACTTTCCTAGGTTTTTCAACAGTGTCGAAAAATCAAAGATTGCTTGAACAGGATGTTCCTCAAAATTTTATTATTCTCCCCGGTCTCCCTAAGAAACAAAGGTCTTGTGAGGGTCAAAGGAAGATTGATACCGAGTAGTCAAAATAAGTGGACAGACCTCTGATAAAAAATATTACACAGATGTCAGCCCTGATATAAACTGATTGCTCCCATCTTCGTGTTTTGAAAGTAAATACTAAGACAGGTGGTGAAAGGAAATTCAGAAATGATTGCCCCCACCTAGTCCATTAAAACTATGAAAGGAAATTCAGAAATGATTGCCCTCGTCTTAGCGTTTAAACGCATAAATATTTTCCGAAGTGGTGAAAAGAAATTCAGTGAAAAAGGAGTCGGACAACTTTACCGGGGTACTAAACAGGCTCGCTAGTAGTGAAGCAATGTCTGAGAGATCTGTAAGGCTGTTACACATAAATATCAATCTACTCCGGTAAACAACGCTTTCTGAAAGCCTGATCATTTCCCCAAATTTCGACAGGACTTCCCTATTTAAAATTGTATAATAACATTCTTTTGAATGAAAGATGAAAATCATAAGATCTGTTTAATATCCTAGGGTCATTTCGACTGTCTTAAAGAGTCCCCAAATTTAGTAGTGAGAAAGGGAAAGTTGTGAAAGTGACTTCATCTGTGTTTGGAAAGAGTATCTAAGTTCGAAAAAATTTCTGAGGTACAAAAACGAAGATTTTCCCCCCTTCTATATTTTTCCTTGAATTTTTCTGTTGATTTTTAGCCTGTGACTCCGTTTACCCAGTATTGGCACCTGGTCTACTATTCTTCCCGCCTCACAGGGAAACAGGATCCCTAGTTGGAGCCTATGTTGGAGCCGCCCTTGTATTTACCTTCCAAAAAAATTTTCAATTTTTGAAACTTGAAATCTAAGTTGACTTTCTTTTTTCCTTCCGAGATCTTAAAGCTCTGAAGTCTTGTCGCCTGAACAGAAATGATTTTCCTACTTTCAAAACAGATCCATTTTCGCAAGTATGTTCGCTCTTTTGTTTTATTTCGGAGTCTCGCAAGTCAGATACTTTAACCTTTGAATTCACAAGTCCTGAGTCGCGAAACTGCGTACTCGTTTTTAAATTTTCGCCCAAGGCATTAACTAGGGTAAAACCTTTGACCCATGATTAGATGTCGTCGGGGTTTCGCACCGCGGCATTCGTCAAACCCAAGTTTTTTTTCTTACAGCCCCGATAGCCGAGAACATGATAACTTTGTGCTGACCTTGGTCAGAGATTAAAGGTAAAAAATTAACCATGGTTAAATTTAGTTCTTGGCACCTTGCCACTCGACACTTTCTTTCATAGAGTTAAAGCTCCTAAAACCCCGACTCATGAGGTTGCGACATGATTATAGCAATATTAATTAGTAACCTAATCTAAAATTGTCTTCCCATAATTTGAGCCTTAATTATCGCCACATCGCAATATCGCGACTTGGCTATCATTCTCCCAAAAATCTGTCTTCAAAGTTCTGAGTCGTGATATGGTGAATAAATTAATTATATAATTAAGGATGCGCCAAATCATGGTTACTGTTAATTAAGTAAAAATCGACACTCGCAGTCTCGTGAGTTGAAGATTCAAAATGTTAAAAGGATATTCACGATGCAGCGAACAACGAGAAAATGATTTAAGTTGCTGAGATTTGAATTTTTTAAATTAAAATGAGATACGTCCCACACATCGAGGTTTTCACACTTCATGAGGTAGATAATTTCTCTCAATAACCCGACTTCCTTTCAATCCGTCGAACATTGATGACATTGATGAAGAATTAGGGTAAATCCATGAATAAATAAGATCGGATTTATGCAATAAATTTGTTTCTATTTGCGATTTGACAGACTTATTTCAAATAGTACAGAGTTTTCAAATATATACGAGAGTTTCATTCTATTTTAAACATTTCTCATAAGCACACAGAGCTCACCTTTTTTCGAGTGAACTAATTTATGCATGTATACACGGGTCTATTTCAGAAGAGCGAAAAAGAAAGCTTCAGCCATGGCTTCACGGAAAGCTACGAAAGCGAATGTCAAGGTTGCAGCGCAGGGTTCAGACAATGTCTCAGATACCTCACCTCGGAATGGCGGCTCAATAACTAGCTTTTCGTTTGTTTCAGATATTCTGCAGTCTGAGTTGGTGAACTATTCAGACTCCGATGATAATGATAACGAAAAGGACGACCTGAACACTAAATACAAGATAGTTGTTCAGTCTGGTATGCACCGGGTTGCAACCAGACCACGGTTGCTCCCATACTATGACATGATCCGATGGGCATTTGATCATATAGACCTGCCCACCAGAACTATCATAAATGACCAACGGGTCGCAGTCAGAACGTTTAGACTAGAGCATATCCAAACCATGTACAATCTCCCAGCAACTGCTGAATACACGTATAATACTGAATTCCTGGAGGAATTCAAAAAGAAGGAGTGCGAACAATATGACAAAACCATGCTTGGTTTGATAAAATATTGGGTTTCGCGCTCCGCGAAATTCAAAGCTAATGACCAAGGTGTATATTCAATTGCTTCGCTGGAGCCACAATATATGTATGTGGGAATGATGACATGCCGACTTTTCGGAAAGGAGGATACAACACATTTCTACATTGCATGGGTACCTCTCATATTTCGGGTAGCAGAAGGTTGCTCATTTAATTGGGCAAAGATACTTTCGAATAGCTTGTTCAACCGGGTCACTGAGTATCGGGACCAGAAGGCAAGCGGGGGACCATCCTCATTCTTCATGTCTGCGTATATCATGGACGCGATATGTTCCATGACACCATTCCCTTTGATTAATTGGGCTTGGAATCCATCCCTAGAACAAACTGTACATGAGTACCACGATAAACTATGGGAAAATAAAGCAAACAAATTTATTTATGAAATTTTCAACTGGGTGATGGTGCCCCTGCACATCGCCATTTTTGGTCGTTCGCCACCTCGTATCTCGGATAGTATTGCAGCAAATCTGGGTGGCATAATGGACTGATATGTAGAAGAATAGTTCTCCTATTTTAGAGTATTTAGAGCTATTGTTCCCCCGCTTGCGCTACCACTGTTCATCCCCGACAAGTTGGCCTGTCGCGAGATTGCCCGACAAACAGTAATTGGTGGAGTGAGTAAAGAGCTCAAAGCATCATCAAAGAAGGTATGGCCATTTTTCCCCGTTCGGCTAAATTCTTATTCTTTATTGGATTTTGGACATGCTAAAGCTGAGGCTGCAACCTTAGAAGACTTGAGTCTGGTCTCTATTGAGTATAAAAAGCATGATCCTCAAAAAGTTGTAAGCACCCATTTGTCAAATTGTGGGTTGAAGAAGTTTGAACACGAGTGTTCACCCTCGGATGATATTTTTCGAGGGACGAGGTCCTATGGGGAAGTGTTAGTTCGAATCAGATCTTTAGCACCCGAAGACATGGCCTCTATTTTAAAGTTTCAGGAGCATAGAAGAAGATGTCTCCCCGTTGTGCTAGGAGGTTTGGGTATTTCCAATAATGAAAAGAAAGATGTTGAAATTTCTGAGGAGCAAAATTCTAACCTCGAAAAACAGCAGGAAGGGGAGCATGGGAAGAATTCTAAAGCAGAAAAAGAGACTACGGAACCAACCAAGGAACAGAGATCAGAGGTGGAAGTAAAAAACACAGACCCGCCAGAAACCCAGAATCCAAAAACTGAGACTAAGACCTCTGATCCTCCGAAGGAACAGGACTCAGTCGTCACACCAGGAAAGGCAGCAAAGCAGATCGGGGAACCCATCACTTCTGTCACCCCTTTGCAATCAACGCAAGGAAATATAGAATAAGGATGGATTTTCGGTGAAGAACTAAGGCCTATTAGAGCAGAAGAACTTCCACCAAACGAGTTCTTCTTCGACAAAAAGAGAAAAGTAGTTGTAAAAAGGGAGTTCAACCAGGAAGAAGGATCAACTGCCAAAAAATTCAAAGTGATGACAGATGGAAAAAACAAAAGGAGTGATGAATTCGCCACAGAGATAGCAGGAACGCTGGGAGCGTATGCATCGGCGAATCAATTCTCGGTCGGAATGTTGAAAAATCAGCTCAAGAGAAAGAATCGCCTGATCAAGACTCTCGAAGCCCGAGTAGCTTCGGCTACAGAAAGTGCTAAGAATCAGGCGAGTGGAGAAATAGAATTGGCCCGATTGGCCGATAAAAAGGAAATAGAAGTCCTCAAAACCAAGTTGGAACAAGAGAATTCAATGATCTGATATGGTAGGATATAGTCGGGTCAGCAAAGGAGTATGATCACAGAGCTGCAGGCTCAGTTAGAGGTCGCTGAAAGCAGGGTGATTGACATCGAGGGGTTTAAATCTCGAGCTATCGATATTCGGAGCAGGATCTCTTCAACATAAGAGAGTCTGCTAGACAAAGTGGGAGTGATTCATGAAGATTGCTTGTTAATGCATCGGATTTCTGAGAATCTGATTGTCAAAGAACAGAACCCAGAGGTTGCTTGGGTCGCCTTTCAAGAGGCAGTGATAGCTACTAACAACAGATTTTCAGCAAGTTCTCCCGGACTCACCATCGCTGAACAAACTAGAGGTAATATTTTGTTAAAGGATTGGGAACATAATATTACCTTAAGCAAGGAATAGGCCCAAAAAGTAACAAATTCATTAGAAGAAGCCTTCAATGCTATAGATGGTGAGCTGTTAGGGATGGAGAGTGGAGGTGACTCAGAGACATTAAGGCAAATGAATGTAGATCAGATTTCCCTCGATTTGAAGGAGAAGAATGAGAGAAATTCAGAGGATATCTCTAAGACGGACAGAGTGGACATGGCTCAAATTAATAAACACTTAATTCAACCTAGCGCACAACTCAGTGCACTTGACATCATTGATGCAAAAATGGACGATAAGCTTCCACAGTTAGCCTGAGAATGCTATTTTTCCGAGTCCAGTTGTCAAGCCGAGCCTTCACAGCTTCTATCCCAGTTTGTGGACAAATGTATCATATGCACCGAATCCACGCAAATACAAGCACCTGACACTTTTTGAAAATAGAAAAGGAGAGACGGAGTGATTTCGCTCCTCCCAGCTTTCAAACGGAACCTTTGCAGCTTGTATACGAGTTTTTGGACAAATGTATCATATGCACCGAATCCACGCAAAGACAAGAACCTAGCACTTTTTTGAAAATAGAGTAGGAGAGGTGGAGTGATTTGTATCCTCTCGTTTGTAACTGCATTTATGAAACCTTTGAGTTTCTAAAAGGATAAAAATGGGTATAAATAGATTAGCAAAAGAAGAACAAAGGGCTGGACCTTTTTGGTAGAGATTGTAATAGAGTTTTTTCTTTTCGAGAAGTGAATACTAGCAAATTTGAAGATTCCTGATTTCGTCACGACTGTGTTACAAGTTTGTTTCGTTATGTTTCTTGTTTCATTGCATTCCACTTTTCATAATTGATGTGTATCACTATACTTTAGTACGAACACTACTATAGTGAAGGGATTTCATCTTTCTGTAATTGTTTCTTGTCTTTCCTCTGCACCAGCTATCAGCGGGTGTAAGACCAATTTGCATTTACAGAATTATATTTTTATTTACACTGTGTCAATTATTTCTATACTATTTTCTTCTTCTGTGTATGTGTGAGTTTTCTATTGACAGGAACCTTACGTTATCTACAACTAAATGTTTTTTCTCTCACCCCACATCTTTTTACTAAAAATAATACAGTTACGGGAAAAGGCCTTCAATTTGCATTCCTATTTTGTTTTTCATGCAAAAACTTCTCTTTATTTCAACCGAATTGAAACAGTGTTGAAATCTATCTTTTAAATCATTTCTTACTGGTACTGTTCCCTAATGACGGTCCCTGCAGTGACTCAACCTAATATTCAACCCGGACTATCTAATCAAACACATATTGTTTTAAATCTTTTTGACATAATCCTTAAAACTGCTAGCTCCCGGGAGGAATTGGAACGTTCATGGGCAGCCATTGAACAAGATATTACTACCCAGGAACAACTAGAAGCTAGACAACGAGAATGTAGAAACCCTCATTAGTTTCCTATACCGAAGGTTAGCGTAATATTTCTATAAATATCTAACATACTTTCGGATGCCTTGACACTATACTTTAAAGCCTTAAGTATAGACTCAGGAACAACATCTTTCAAGCGCCGTTGTCGGGGAGCGAAGTTACGAAATCTTTTCCCTGGGAAAACGAAAAACTATTTCGTTGATAGTGTTACTCTCTGATAGTGAACATAGAGTGCACATAGTTTTAAGGATTTTTTAAATCTTTCACTTGGCGACTCCACTGAAACGCAAACTAGCGTCTGGTAGAAAGAATACCAGACAGAACTCGGGTGGCAAGCTGATTACGCCTGTTAATAATCCTGAAATTTTTTTAAGAGCGAGAGGCTCGTTTGAGGCAACTGCTACAGTTAATAAGCCCGAAAACCCACTTTTAAAGACTAAATGACCTTCAGAACCTCCTACTTCCTGCAACCCTCTCTCTGATACCAAAGATCCAGAAACAAACTACTCTGAAATTAGGAGTGAAACCCATCAGACCTTCCCATCTATAAACAAGGGAAAGGGTCCTTTAGAAAGATCATTGTCATTTGACATACCAGCCTTTCTTCGGCAGAACTTCCCAGTTTCACCTGATTCAAAAGAGTGTGTGACACCCTCATTTCCTACTCCCAAGTCGTTGGCAGGCGTTGGAGGAGGAGGTGGAGGACAACCAAATGTCCCTCCTCCCAGAGTATTTGCAAAAGTAGCAGTGAGATACGCTCCCCTGGTTTCACCTCCATGATTTACCTGAAAACTACATCAAAAATCTTCCTAAGTTCACTGGGGAAGGATATCTAACCGCAGCCGAGCATATAAACTTCTTTGACCAGTTCGCAGACATCTGTGGTATTGAGCACGAGGATGTCTATTCGAGACTACTTGTCTAGACCTTCGTAGGACAGGTCCGAACTTGGTTTCGGAGTATTCCTGTAGCTTCTATTCGGACATATGATGCCTTGGAAGATGCTTTCCTCAGACAATGGGGAGAGCGAAAGGATCACTTATATTACCTTATCGAGTTTGGGTCCCTAAAGAAAAAGAACTCAGAAACCGTTATGGAATTTATTCTGAGATGTAACAAACTTTATAATAAAATTCCAGCCCCTATTAAACCTTTCGAACCCTTAGCCAAAGTAACCTTTTCGGGAGCTTTCAAACCTGATTTTGCATTGCTTTTGCGAGAAACAAGAGGAGCCACCCTAAACAGAATGCAAGACAACGCTGTCGAAATAGAATCTAATATGATGGCTTCAGGTAAGTTAAAGGCTAAAGTAGAAACAGTCAACCGTGAAAATATACGCTATAGGGAACCAGTGGGTCCTTCCGGGTCAAATAGATACACTGACGACAGAGTAGAGGATATGGCCTGAATAATTAAAAAACTGTCTAACAAAATCTCTAGGATGGAGTTGGATCAGGCTAAAGCTGATTCCTCTAACAAAAAGGACTTCAGAAGAAACCCAAATCCCCAAAATCAGCAGAGGCAAATAAAGAATGAAGATCAAAAAATACAAGCTCCACTAAAAAACAAAAAATTTATAGGGGCAAATGACCCCCAAGATTTTGGAGATTCGAAAGATAAAGTCGTGGTTTTTGGTGATGAATGTTCGCTGCCATTTCTAACCAGGGAAGACTATGAGAAGTCCTTAAATACCCCTCAACCATCTAATGAAGAGGAAGAAGGTGATCATACTGACCTTTGTGTATCCCAACCAGAAACATAAATGATAGCGGCTGATTTTCAACCCAAATACAATCTGAGATCTAAAAATAAGCCCACCTCAACTGACCAACCTAAGAGAATCCTGCAAAGGGGACAATCTCATGAACCTCCTTTGGAAGAGACATTGTTACCCAGCAATAAAGTCAAGGTAGCAAAAACTCAAGAGTCTGAGGTAAAAAAAGATGAAACCCAAACAAAGGAGACAAGACCGATAGATAAAATTACATCTTCGACTAAGATCACGAGTGATAAAGTGATCCAGACAAACAAGGTGGAAGGAAAAAGCTCGGAAGTGTTAACCAAAGAAATGGACAAGGTAAATACATCTTTCAATTTTGGAAATGAATTAAGTAAAATTAAGATACCGATTCCTTTGGTAGAATTAGCAAAAACCCCACTTATCGGAAGCAGATTTCCAAAGTGATGGGTGTTTATGAGCCAGAAAGTCACTCTGATGTTATCAACCTAGAATACGACAGATCTAACATCACCTTTGGTCCTCATTTTGAGGGATCCAAGGACAACGTCGCTCCTTTCTATATCACCCTGAATATACATGACCAGTTACTGCATAACTGCATGTTGGACTCCGGGGCTTCACATAACCTTATGCCCAAAATTATAATGGAGAGGCTGGGGCTCCAGATCACTAGACCCTATGGAAACCTATACTTGTTTGATTCAAGAAATGTTAAATGTTTCGGAATGATAAAAGATCTGGTAGTTACCCTGGCTCAGGTCCCGGTCAAGAGTATCCTGATGGATGTGGTTATTGCAGATATTCCTCCCAAATATGGTATGTTGTTATCCCGATCATGGGGAGCCAAGTTGGGGGGTTCTCTACAATTGGACATGTCATATTCCACAATCCCAATTTTCGGTGGTCAGTTTACCCGTTTGTACCGAGAAACAAGATTAGCGTATATTGTCAGTGATCCTCAGAACCCAAATAACTTTCCCATTTACATTGCAGACCAAGATCTGGGGAATTGTATATTGTCTTTTGATGATGGTTTAGATGGGTGTCCAGAAGAACTTGATATGAAGCAAGAAGAGCTTAGCCCCTTTAATGAAGAACTATGCAAAAGTGGTATCTGTAAAATGTACTTCGATGGCGCTTCGTCTTTTGAAGGAGCTGGTGCTGGCATACTTTTAGTAGCGCCTGAAGGTAAGTTTATTGTTCCTTTCTCATATCATTTGCAGTGGGACATAGATTACACGAATAACGTATGTGAGTATGAAGCATTAATCTTAGGTTTAGAGGCTGCAAAGCAGTTAAATATAAAGAACTTGAAGGTTTATGGTGTCGCTGAATTGATAGTAAGACAAGTAAACCGACAATACCAAGCCAAGCATCCCAGACTAAGAACATACATAAATTGTTCTTGGGATTTTATGGAGAATTTTTTCTCATCTATAAAAGTTCATTTTATTCCTCGCACAGAGAATCTACATGCTGACGCATTGGCTAAGGTAGCCTCAACCTTTTCTCCTCCCACGAACGTTAAACTGAAATATCATATTGAAATCAGATATAAACCCTCTATACCCGACAATGTCAGACACTGGCAGATCTTTGAAGATGACGAACAAATTCAAAAATTTCTTATGGCAATAGGTGAGTTCTCTGAAACCCATCCGGACCAAGAAAACCAAAACGACCCGATGTGGATTATGCAAGAAGGTGAAGATCCTGAAAACTTCAAAAAAAAAATAGCGGATCATCGCATGTTGCTTCTTCAAAAAAACCAAATCCCGAAAGGCTTAATTCCTTTAGAAATACTCTTCGATCAGAACGACATACCTGTGAAATCCACTTTGCAGCCCCAACCAGAAGAAGTGGAGGATTGTGACATAGGAACTGAAAAATATTCCAGGATAGTAAAGATATCTAAATTCCTCCCTCCTAAGGTAAAAGACCAGTACAGAGACCTACTCAAACAGTATAAATATGTTTTCGCCTGGTCCTATGATGAGCTTCGAACATATGATACTTCTATAATTGAGCACAAGATACCATTGAAGCTTGGAGTTAAACCTTTTAGGCAAAAGCTCAGGCAATTTAACCCCATTTTGTTGCCCGTTATTGAAAAGGAAGTTAAGAAGCTCTTAGATGCGAAAATAATTGTACCTCTAAGGTACTCAGACTGGGTGGCAAATTTGGTCCCTGTCATAAAAAAGAACAGAGAAATCAGACTGTGTGTGGATTTCCAGAACTTGAACAGGTCCTCTCTTAAGGATAATTATCCGCTTCCTAAAATGGACCACATCCTAGAAAGGGTAGTTGGAGCAAATCGAATGTCTATGATAGATGGGTTTTCTGGGTACAACCAAATCGCCATGAACGAGCAAGACAGAGAAAAAACTGCTTTCACCACACCATGAGG
Source organism: Picea glauca (assembly GCA_000966675.3). NCBI lineage: Eukaryota > Viridiplantae > Streptophyta > Pinopsida > Pinales > Pinaceae > Picea > Picea glauca. The sequence goes on along the minus strand of JZKD02S0981271.1, from coordinate 2,136 downwards.
TACATTCATGTATGATAAAATGCCTTTTGGTTTGATGAATGCAGGGGCTACCTTCCAGCGAGCTATGGACATCGCTTTCGTCGGAGAAAGAGACAAGTTCGTAGTAATCTACCTTGACGATTTGACGGTTTTCTCTAAAACCGATGAAGAACATTTGATCCATTTAAAAAATACTTTCGAAAAATGCCACAGGTATGGCCTATCTTTGATCCCAAAGAAATCACATTTCGCTATGCAGGAAGGTAAGCTTCTGGGGCATATCGTATTTAAAGATGGGATCAAGATCGATCCTAAGAGGATTGAAGCAATACAAACTATCAGTATTCCTAGAAACATTAAAGAAATTCAATCTTTCTTAGGTACAATAATTTTTTTACGAAGGTTTATTCCAAATTTTGCTGAGATTGTCAAATTGATCACAGGAATGCTAAAGAAAGATAGTAGAATAAATTGGACGACCGAGGCTAAAGCCTCGTTAGAGCATATTAAAAAATTCATCAGCGAGGCACCTGTGTTAACAAGCCTAGATTACTTGAAAGATTTCCTCATCTTCTCATTTGCTTCTGAACATACTATCGCCGCGGTGTTGCTGAAAAAATATGATGAAGGCTTTGAACGCCCGATTGCTTTTTTTAGCAAGAGCCTTAGAGACGCCAAACTAAAATATGATATAATAGAAAAATAGGCATATGCAATGGTGAAAGTGCTAAAGGCATTCAGAAGTTACGTTCTGCATTCAAAAATTATCGCGTACGTACCAACCAGTGCTATGAAAGATATATTGGTTTATCCAGATAGTGATGGAAAACAAGGGCGCTGGCTCGCTAAAATACAAGAATTTGATCTGGAAGTCAAGCCTACTAAATTGATAAAGGGGCAGGGTCTGGCCAAACTCTTGGCTGAGTCGAACCTTAGAGCTCTTGACATCAATTGCCTACAAGGGGAAGACGGAGACACACATTTGCAAGAGCCGGATGACCGGACATATCCAAGCAAGGTTGAAGAAAAATTCATGTCGTCAGGCTGGTATAAAGATATAGTTTTCTATTTGTTAAAACAGGAATGTCCAGATGGACTAACATCAGCCAAATACAGAACTTTAAAAATCCATGCTGTAAAATATTGCATCTCCGAAAATCAACTATACTGGAAGGATCCACTCAGGTTCTTACTGGTCTGTCTGGTTGAGTTGGAAACTCCACAGGTTATAGAAGAATTTCATGAAGTAATCTGTGGAGGACACCATGCATGGAGAGCCACAGCCTACAAGATTCTGAGGGCCGGATACTATTGGCCGAAACTATTTTCGGACGTTAATGCCAAAGTACGTGCTTGTTACTCGTGTCAAATATTCGCTGGTAAGCAGAAACTCCCTGCACTACCACTCATTCCAGTCAAAATTGAAGCCCCATTTCAACAATGGGGATTAGACTTCATAGGAGAAATTAATCCCCATTCCAGTGCTCAGCACAAGTGGATCTTAATGGCCACAGATTATTTTACAAAGTGGTTGGAAGCAATTCCAACCAAAAGAAAAATAGATTCGGTGGTGATTGACTTCTTGGAAGATAACGTCTTGTCAAGATTCGGGTGTCCCCGAAAAATTGTAACCGGCAACGCCCAGGCCTTCAAATCCATGTCTATGATCAATTTCTGCCAGAAGTACAATATCGTTCTCAGCCATTCCACTACTTATTACCCCTAGGGAAATGGGCTGGCCGAATCATCTAACAAGAGCCTGGTAAACGTAATAAAAAAGGTACTGGATGAAAACAAAAGGTCATGGCATGTGCATTTGAAGTATGCGTTGTGGGCAAACCGCATCAGCACTAAAAGGTCTATCAGCATTTCGCCATTTCATATGGTCTATGGGACTGAGGCAGTTCTAGATATAAACTTAGCGTTGCCAGTGATGAAATTATGGCAGGATCAAAACGAAGAACCAAATCATATAACCAGGAGAATTAACCAGCTGATCGAGGTTCAACAGCACAGAGTGGAGGTTGATGAGAAAATGAAAAAATACCAGGACGATATGAAAGCATTGTTCGATCTCAAGGGAAAGGACAGAAGGTTCCTCCCCAGTGACTTAGTGTTAAGATGGGATACGAGAAGAGAAGAAGCCGCGAAGCATGG
>JZKD02S0981259.1:226732-237073 GCA_000966675.3 Picea glauca | reverse complement strand
TTCCCTCTTTCCCCTTTTATCTAAAACTCCAATTAGCAAGTGTAGGAAATTACCTCTTTCCACTTTTTCTTTTTAATTAATAAATTTTTAATTAGCATAAGTAAGAAAACAACTATTTCTCTTTTTGTTAAAAAGTAATCCCACAAAGGAATTTGATTTTTTTATAAATTAAATGAATGGATCACCCCTTTCTCATCACATGTTTAATGATGATTATAAATATTATATATATATATATATATATATATATATATATATATATATATATATTTATTTATTTTACCACAAGTATCACTTAGACCTAGATTTTATTTTCCTAGGTTGTGCGACATTTTATTAGGGAAATTGTTTTAAATATTTCTTATCACATTATTCATTCTAAGCCAATCTAGGTTTAATCACTTATTAGTTAACAACACAGCGTTCCCTTCAGGATGCACTAGGTGCTCCAAGGTTGCCACTTGCCTGATTATGTTTCCCTTGCGTGATGTGCCCTTCAAGATGCACTACATGCTCCAGGGGTGCCACTCGCCTCATTCTATTTCCCTTGCATGATGTGCCCTTCAAGATGCACTACGTTCTCCAAGGGTTCCACTCGCCTCTTGATTGACTTGGTAGACATAAAAAAACCCTGGATTTAATGCTTGGTTAGGTGATCTTGTGGGAGACTAAGGGCCTCTAAGGAATAAGGCCCATGTCTTATTGCACTCCCCTTAGAATCATCGTGAGCAGCTGTCGCAGTCTACCCTCACGACATCATGGGTCTTCTCGAACTAGGTAATCATTAACCTATAGTTTTATCCATGGCGGAAGTGCTAGTAGGCAGTGGAAAGGCTATTGTCCACACCTCTCCCTCAATGTCTATGGTAGTCGTGCGTGACCCCTCTACTCCACATGTGAGTCTCGTCGGCAAGCTATCATCATCCTGCATCATCAATGAATCATGTCAGAAATAAAATCCATAATCATAACATCTAATCAGATGCACATAAGTCATATATATACAATAGTCAAACCCCAATAGTCCACTCCCTGAATCAATCTAGAGTCCAAGGGTTTCAACGATGTCTCTGCATCATCGAGGTCCAAAATCTTGCACACTCAGGAGAACAGAGTCAATAGAACCTTTCTAAATCAATACAACAAAATAACATGTTATCTTATCGATATGCTTCATAATCATAATAAAATTCCCAATAGTATAAAAAGTTGGATCACTTGCAAGCAAGTGTCCTCAAAGAATAAGTTCGCTCAATGCGGGCAAGAGCGAGATGTTACATACACCCCGTCTTGGTATAAACTTAGTCCCAAAGTTTCATAATATATAAGTTCCGAAATAATGTGTATCATAGTATCATAATTCTATCTAACCAAAAAAAATGGAAATTGTTGGCGCATATCATATGCGTCCTCTGAGGTCACCGAGTGTGGAATATAGTTGTCCCAATGGACCTTGACGTCATCTACTGTTCAACGTCGTAGCTATCAAATGCGATGATCCAAGATGTAGATCGACTCAATTGTGAGGGCACCCTCATATGACACTCGCAAGGTGCTCAAGTAAAAACATGTGTAGGATCACTAATAAAATGCCCCAAAACAGATACATGAAAAATGTCATGCATATGCCTCAAAGAATCAAGCAAGGCTAGTCGATAGACCATGAGCCCCTTCCTCTCCACAATTTTGAAAGGTCCCACAAACCTAGGATATATTTTAGCTCCCTTTCTAAACTTGATCGAAATCTTATGCGGTTTTACCCGCAAGAAGACTCGATCACCAACTTTGTAACTACGACCAACATGACGTGCATCGACATAACTCTTCTTCCAATCCTGTGCTTCTTTGATCCTTTTTCTTATTGTTTACATTTGATCTTCCATTTCTTGGATCAATTTTGGTCCTACCAGGACCCTATCCTCAAGACGATCCCAACTCAAAGGCATCTGACATGGTCGTCAATAAAGAAACGCGAATGGCGCCATCCTAATGGTTCTTTGGTAACTGTTGTTATATGTGAATTCTACCAGTGGCAAGAATTCTTCCCAATGCTTTTGTTAGTCCATCATGTACATGCACAACATGTCTTCCAAGATTTTGTTTTTTCGTTCAATCTTCTCGTCAGTCTCCTGGTGATATGCAATACTAAAGTTAAGTTGCGTTCCCAAGGCCTCTTGGAAGCTAGTCCAAAATCATCCAGTAAACACAGATCCTTGATTAGATAAAATCCTCTTAGGAACACAATGCAGCCTCACAATCTCACTGATGAAAACTATAGCTATGTTAGGTTCCTGATACGTCGTATGCACAAGAATAAAATGATCACTCTTCATCAGAGTGCCGACTACTACGAAATTGAGTCGTGTCTCCTTGCTGTCAGTGGCAATCAAACAATCAAATCCATCGAAATAACCTCCCATTTCGATTCTGGAATAGTGTGTGGATGTAGTAATCCTATTGGATGTCTAAGTTTAGCCTTTACCTGCTGACATCCTAGACATCTGGCCACATAGTTGACTATGTCTAACTTCATTCCTTTCTAGAAGAATAAGGGTTTAAGGTCTGCCCTCATCTTCATGACTCCTGGGTGAGCCCTGTACACTTCTTTGTGAGCCTCGTTTAGGATCAAACTCCTCAAATCGTCATTCTCTAATACATAATTTTGATTTTTAAATCTCAATAATCCATCGTCGTCAAACGTAAATCCTTCAAATATTTGTACCATCATTGTGTTTTGTCCAATAAAATCCTTGACTTCTTTGTACCAGTCATGGTTGTGCTATAAGGTTAGGATATTTTCACGTAGATTTGTCTGAAGAGGAAACACTAAAAAGATGTGTGGTCTCCGACTCAATGCATATGACACTTAGTTCATTGTTCCCTTTATGTAAGAAATCTTGAAATCATACTCGCTAAGAAATTTCTAGCAATGTTGTTGTCTGATTTTTAAATATCAATAATCCATCGTAGTCAATTGTAAATCCTTCAAATCTTGGTACCATCATTGTGTTTTGTCCGATAAAATCCTTGACCTCTTTGTACCAGTCATCATTGCACTGTAAGGTTAGGATATTTTCACATAGATTTGTTTGAAGAGGAAACACCAAAAAGATATGTGGCCTCCACCTCAATGCATCTGCCACTTGGTTCACTATTCCCTTTATATAAGAAATCTCAAAATCGTACTCGCTAAGCAATTTCAACCAACGTTGATGTTGTGCTTTGCGTAAAGATGTGTTGTAGTCCACAATGGTCCATTTTTATCTCAAAAGTTTATCCAATAAGGTAGTGTCTCCACACTCTCAAGGCATAAACAATGGCTAACAACTACAACTCGTTCGTTGCATAGTTCTCCTCATGCCTTCTCAAATTCCTCGAGATGTAAGAGATCAATCGACTGTCTTGCATCAAGACTCTGCCTAAACCTTCCTTGGATACATCAGTGCATACCAAGAAGTCCGCGTCCATGTCAGGGAATTTTAGTATTGATGTTGTTGTCAAGAACTCCTTGAGCCTTCAAAATGCCTCTGCTCTTTTCTCAGTCCAAACAAATTTACTTTTCTTCTTATGCAATTCCATGATCGGATTTGCTATCTTCAAAAATCCCTCGATGAACCCTCTATAGTATCCTGCTAAACCCATGAAGTTGTGCACTTCTGGGACATTCGTCGGTGCAGTCCATTCCATAATAGCCTCAACCTTTGCTGGATCCATGACGATACCTTCACCGGATATGACATGCCCTAAGTAGTGAATCTTGGATTGATAAAACAAGAATTTGGACAACTTCCCATACCATTTGTGCTTTTGCAAACACTGTAGTACCAAGAGCAAGTGCTCATCATGCTACTCTATCGTCCAAGAGTAAATTATAATATCGTCAATGGATACTTAGACGAACTTGTCCAAGTACTCGTGGACCACCCCATTCATCAAACTCATAAATACCCCAGGGATGTTTGTCAGTCCAATGGTAAAATAGTAAACTCGTAATGTCCAAACCTCATCTTAAAGGTGGTATTAGGGACGTCATCCTCCCTTATCTATAATTGGTGATACCTTGATCGCAAATTGATCCTTGAAAACACTGTTGAACCTTTCATCTCATCGAACAGATCATCAATCCTCGACAACACATATTGATTCTTGATCATTGCCTTATTCAATTCACGATAGTTAATGTAGAGTCTCCATGACTCATCCTTATTTCATATGAATATAATAGGCACACCCCACGGTGACACATTCAGACATATAATTCCCAGGTCCAACAACTCCTTCAGTTGCATTATCAACTCCTGTAACTCCAGGGTCAATATCCGATAATGCATTCTTTCTATCAATTCAGTCCCCAGTTTCAGGACTATGGTAAACTCCAATTCCCTCTCTGGTGACATCCTAGGTAACTCCTCCAGGAAGACGTCCACAAGATTTATCACCACAGGAAGGTGTTCTAGACCTTCCTCTACTCCCTTATCATTCAACGCAATGATTGCATAAAGATTACATACCTTGCTCATGCTCTTCCGTAACTACAAGGACCTTGGGGAAACTCCCTAGTTTCGACCTACAATCATGCATATATGTCTCTCATCATCGACCAAGCTCAACCTTTTCATATTATAGTTAAGTATCGCCTCATGCGATTCCAACCAATCCATATCGATCACGACATCATAAGATCCTAAGATCTTGATGTACAGGTTGGCCCTGGTGACAAACTCTCCCAAGTTAAGGGTACATCCCATAACCTTTCCTACAAACTTCTATTTGGCTCCTGAATCCATCTCTTCAAAGCTAAACTCGGCCTGTTCAACTACCTTTACCTTAATCCTTTTTAGCATTGCACCATATATGAAACTCTTGGTAGCACCGGGATCTATCAAATACTAAGGGTCAGTTTAGCAACGGTACCTGACGTCTCGAGCACAATTGACTAGTTCTTTGCCTAGAGGTTATTCACCGCTGCGTGAATCTGATGGGCCTTGCCCAAAACTCCCACGGTAGCGGATGTGGCTGATCCATATGCTCTGGCCCCTTCCTCTGGGTAGTAATGTTGGTAATGTGGCTCCCCACAATCCAACACACTTTCTTCGGTCCAGTATTCCTGGTGCCCGAAGTAGAAGCTAAATTCTAACAAAAAGGCCAAACTCAAACATCTTGACCTTAATTTTATGGGTAATTTGGTGCAGATCATAGCGAAGCCACTCCAAAACAGGCCTCATACTTGGGCACCGTGCTACTGCCAAGTTGCAAGGCATGGAACTCGTTGAGCTGATGCTCAATGAATTCCTCAGAAAGATACCTCTCCTGAAACCTTTCCTTGAATAGTTCCCATGACACGTCATTGATGGCTATGTTCAATTGTAGTAGGAGTGTCTTCCGCCATAGAAGAGCACTCCCCTTTAGTTGAAATACCACCATGCGGACCTTCACTCTAGAGGTCGTAATCATGAAGCGTGAAGCACGAAGCCTTTCACTACAACCATGCCTCGATGACACAGTTATCCGTGACACTCATGGACTCGAGAACTCAACTCTCTAGAGTTCTCGGTGGATGCTAACAAAAATAGCTAGGGAACGATGTGGACCCTCAAGGGTATAGGTACCCTGGACTCATCTCATTACTGATGGTGAATCAAGGCCCTTTGACATTACCTGGAAGGGCCTTGTTAGACCATCAACATCTCTTAGAAAAATTTAATCCAGCCCAATGAATTGTTCTTCCCCTTGGGGGTTCGACTCCGAGGGTACGGGAACTTCTGGTGGTGTCGCACCTCCTTCCACGACACCATGTTGCGAACCTCTCAGGTGTCCTCCAAATGTGATCACCACATGGACACGTTAAGGTTTTTAATTAATGCAAGGGTTAATACTCATGATTTTACTGCAGTGGAAATCTTGGCAATCCACAGTAGTAGGGTTGAACCCACTTCGATACCATATGTTACATCCCCAATCGTTACGACTACAAGCGAAGCTAAAAGTGCAATTTATTTTTTGTTTTAGGCAATAAGGTAATGACGACAACAATAAAACCACATATCCTGGTGATGAAAAACACACACACAGATTAGGAAATAGTCAACAACGACTCAACCCACTTCTCACATCAAGCAACTAGTCGAAACATGCAGAAATCAAAGATAGAGAGAAACGACTACAAGCTAAAGGACTACATCCACCATCCTGACACAAGGGCCTCGACAGCCAATAACTAGAACCTCTATGGCATGCAACCCAACACATGAAGGCGTTACAATCCCCAAAACCAACGACAATCTAGAGAGACAATGCCCATGATGGGAAGCACAGACTCCGGTCAGTTATCATTCGCCTATGTCCGTCAGGGCGCACAATGATCCCCTCCTCAGAAATCATGTGGTCACCCGATGATAGGCGCTACAACAACCGTGGCACAACAACAAAACTAGACCCTCAATACAAGCTAAAAATCAAGGACTATCTAAACACCTGACGACTAACCCTAGCACTCAACGACAAGTCAGCAAGATGACTAAGACATTCAGGAAAAATAACAAATTCCTTACGCAACAAAATCAATCTTCACACCTTGAATAAAATTGCTAAGGTATATATCCTTTAAAGAAAAAGGGCAATAAAGGATAGTTTCAATATCGTTCATAAGGTTGGCACAAGATAACAGTTAATACAACTATTTTACAATATAAAAAAATACAGAGAAAGGTTAACATATGACCAATAAAGTTAGTAATAAAACATAGTGGTACATTAACCATATTAATATACATAACCCCTAAACATTAGAAAAAGGATAATGGTTAATATATATCAGATATCATTGTTAAAGGTTAACAAAATATAGCGGTTTTATAAACCTGTACACTATCCTTAAAGGATTAGCGATAAAAAAGTTTAGCAAAGGATTACAATAAGCATAGCTGTCAACCAATCAAGATTATTTTCAAACGTTACCCATAAACATTAAAAACATTGTGTAAATGTATATCACTATGCAATGCATACATTCACTGTGTAATACAAGGAGATGTAAATGTTGTAAGCTATAAGATTTACCGTGTATTATTTAGATATAGGTTCATTATGGTTCACATAATAAGGTTGTCTATTAATAAAAAATATGTTGTCGATAACAAATAAAATTTGTTGTCTATTTTATATAAGGTCATTGTCGAGTAATTGTTGTCCATTAAAAGGATTTAACCTTTTTAAAACATGTATACATGTCTTATTATCAAGGAATTCATCAGCTCGTTGCCTAGATATATAGCTTGTCTGGGAATCAAGGAATGAACCAAATTGCTATATAGAAATTGCTATCCACCATATTGTCAAATAAATAAATGTTATTCCATCAATGAAACTACAGTGGTTATGTATTAACACTGCAGAGTAAATTTTCCATAAGAAAAAAAACAAAAATCGCGGAGGTAGATTCGCCCTCAAAATGTATTGAAAACACAGATTAAATTCGCCAGGAAATGTGGATGCAAAATTTGTGCAAGTGTCATGAATGGGTAGGGGAAGTTCTGTGGAGTTTTCCACGAAAATGGTGGTGGTTGAGCTGGGAAAAAATCCCAAACACAAAAAGAAAATGCCCAGACACCAAAAAGGAAAACACCCAGGCATGATGTCACTGTGGTTTATCATGGAGAACGCCAGACACAAAAAAACGACAAAATCGTGGTCAATAAAAGGGTGCAATCGCAAGGAATTGAAGACTCAATCTCAGTCAACGGATGGTTAATCCGTAGTCTAATAGGTAATAATCGCAATCAATGAATGATAAAAACACAGACGCACAGTCCCTATGAAGCAGAGTCTTCACTATATTTTGAATTGGTTATACCATAATGGATATAAAATCCTTGCTGTAAGAAGTAATATAAAAATCGCTATTACTCAAATCTATAAGATAGCTATGATTACTGATTGTAAAATCATTGTTTAATGTTATTATAATAAAGGTTGTCCCTGGGTATATATAACAAGGTAGAGTTAAATAAATATACGACAGAGATAAGGATGTGATAACACAGATTTAAGCATGTCTTATTGCAGAGTGATATAAAGGAAATATTGCAGGGTCTAATATGTGATAATGCAAAGTTACAAGATATAGATCGCTATGTACAGTAGACATCGCATAATGTACCATTAAATCCTTGTCCAAAATGTAATAAATGTCCAGTCTGTAAATGGTAAAAATGCATCCCAAAAAGGGATAATTCTTAACCGTTACGCCCCAAAAACGCTACCATTACATCGTGAAAATGCCAAGGAACTAGCTGGGTAAAGGGGTAGTGAAATGTATCAATTTCGCACTGACATTGCAGTGATATGGGTACAAATCACAATGATAAAAAGAAGTGATACAAATGCGTAGTGGTAAAAATGCATAGATGTAAGATCAAAATCATCAAGATAAAACTGGGCCTCATGCCAAAATTGTGGACTGGAATGGTGCTTACTTCCAATGCAATAATGGGTTAAGAACTCTGATTAAGCCATTAAAATTGTGTATTAGAAATGGTGAAATGTGTCAATAAAATCGTGAGCATAAATGTTTTCGCTTGCCAAGCATTTCGTTGTTGTGCATGTCATTCAAATTGTTGAGTCTTAATAATGGAATTTGCTAAATTTTACCCTCACGAATTTGCTAAGTAAACATAAGATATTGCATTCAATAACAGTAAAGAAAACGTTGGCATGAGGATTCCAACCTCGGTAACAAGATAGAAAAAGCGTTGTCCAATCCCATATTTAAAGTGTGAAAGCGATGTCAAAAAAAAAAATCGTTCTGCTTTGAATGATAAAATCGCTTAGTAAATGGCAGACCAGATGTATATAAAAAACACACACACACACACACAATAAATTTGCTAGGAAAAACATTAAAACTGTAGACTTAAATTATTGCCAGGAAGGGTTTTAAAAACACATAGTTATTCAATCACAAGAAGGATAAAGACAATCACTGAACTAGGACAATCAACAGGGGTAGACAGCAGGGCAAACTTTCCTTCGCATCATCATCCACGCACAAAAAAGTAGGGCATTAGAATCGATAGGTCGCTATCCACTAAAGTGACGACCATCAATTCATCTCCTGGTCGACTGCTCAGGCATGGAATGACAAACTAGGGATGAGGATGAATTAAAAAGAACAACTCTTCACAACAAATCAATAAAACCAATAGGATAGTCGCAACATTCAGGGATCGAATGCTAAGGGATTCAAGTCAAGTAGCAAACTTATGGCTAAGGGAAATTTAAGTTCTCCATTAAAATGCTAAGTCAAACACCTTATTTACACGGTTAAAATTATAGAAATGAAAGCGTAAGGTCAATAATAATCTACCATGCAGAATAAAAGAAAGCGTATCGTAGCCCAAGGTGACAACTCTGAGTCATTGTCCCGCACTCTCCATGCAACTCCTGCTTGCCGAATGGTGAGACTTCATCGATACCTCCCAGCCAACACTAGGGGTACTCTTCTTCCCCCTTATCCCCTTGAGTCGTAAAGGGGTCATGCACTAAACCAGAGAATAGCTAGCTCTCTGCTTGCCTCGCAAATCCGAGCTACCACTCCTCACCGAGCTAGGTATCCAAACTCCCACAAGATAAGTCAGTCAAGTATAAAATTTTGTAGCGTAATGTTACGCATAACATAAGAGGTTCATCCTCCTCCTCCTCACTCCTTTATATAGAGTTTCTAAGTCATTTTTTTCCCAATTTCCCATTTAATTTATTGTTCAATAATTTAATTCAGAAAAATCCTCCCCGTACATGTGTCACCCATCCCCTTCATTGCACCAGAAATTATTTTCATTATTTATTTAATTACTCCTATTTCCCTCACCCACCTAAAAGCATTCCTAGAATCGCTCCTAGGTGTCCCCATATTCCCTTACACATTTTAATGACTTACCCCCTTACTAATTTACTAGTTGAGTTCAATTTAGAAAGTTCCTAAAGGCAAGATTCTTTGCTAAGTTAGTCATTTTTCTTTTTCCTGATGTTTCCCTTTCTCTTTATGTTTCCCCCTTTTTCCCTTAGTTTCCTAATTCTTTTAAATTTCCCTCTTTCCCTTTTTATCTAAAACTCAAATTAGCAAGTGTAGAAAATTACCTCTTTCCCATTTTTCTTTTTAATTAATAAATTTTTAACTAGCATAAGTAACAAAACAACTATTTCCCTTTTTGTTAAAAAGTAATCCCCAAGTAATTTGACTTTTTTATAACTTAAATCAATGGCTTACCCCTTTCTCGTCACATGTTTAATGATGATTATCAGTATTATATATATATATATATATATATATATATATATATATAT
>JZKD02S0981259.1:195497-217057 GCA_000966675.3 Picea glauca | reverse complement strand
ATTAAGAGTAATTAAATAAATAATGAAATTAATTTCTGGTGCAATGAAGGGGACGGGTGACACATGTATGGGGAGGATTTTTATAATTTAAATTATTGAATAATAAATTAAATGGTAAATTGGGAAAGAAATGACTTAGAAACTCTATGGACCTCTTATGTTACGTGTAGCGTTACGCTGCAAAATTTTCGGCTTGACTGAATTACCTTGTGGGAGTTGGGATACCCATCTCGGTGAGGAGTGGTAGCTCGACCTTGCGAGGGTAGCTGGGAGATATTTATTCTCTGGTTTGGTGCATGGCCCCTTTGTGGCTCTAGGGGCTAAGGGAGAATAAGAGTACCCGTAGCGTTGGCTGGGAGGTATCGGTGAAGTCTCATCAGTCAAAAAGAGGGAGTTGCATGTAGCGCACATGAAAACAACTCAGAGTTTTCACCTTGGGCTACGATACACTTGTTTTTATTCTACATGGTAGATTATTGTTGACCTTACGCTTTCAGTTCTGTACTTTTAATTGTGTAAAGAAGGTGTTTGACTTAGCATTTTAATGGAGAACTTAAATTCCCCTTAGCCTTAAGCTCACTTCTTGACTTGCTTCCCTTGGCATTCGATCCTTGAATGTTGCGACTGTCCTATTGAATTTATTGATTTGTTGTGAAGAGTTGTGCTTTTTAATTTGTCCTCATCCCTAGTTCATCATTCCACACCTGAGTAGTCATCCATGAGCCAAATCGACGGTCGTCACTTCGGTGCATAGTGACCTATAGATTCTAATGCCCTTCTTTTCTGTGCGTGGATGATGATGCGAAGGATAGTTTGCCCAACTGTCTACCCCTATTGATTGTCTTGGTTGAGTGATTGTCTTGTGCCTTATTGCGATTGAATAACTCTGAGTTTTTAATACCCTTCCTGGAAATAATTTAAGTTTGTGTTTTTAATGCTTTTCCTGGCAAATTTATTGTGTGGTTTTTTTTTATATATACATATGGTCTACCATTTACTCTACGATTTTATCCTTCATTGCACAACGATTGGTTTTTTTGACATCGATTTTACACTTTAAATATGGGATTGGACAACGTTTTTTTTATCTTGTTACCGAGGTTTCAATCCTCATGATAGCATTTTCTTTACTATTATTGAATGAAATATCTTATGTTTACTCAACGAATTTGTGAGGGTAAAATTTAGAAAATTCCATTATTAAGACTCAACGATTTGAATGACACACACAACAATGAAATGCTTGGTAGACAGAAACATTTCTTCTCGCGATTTTATTGACACATTTCACCATTTATGATCCACAATTTTAATGTATTAAGCACAGTTCTTAACCCAGGATTGCATTGGCAATAAGCACCATTCCGGATCCACGATTTTGGCATCAGGCCCTATTTTATCCTGACAATTTTTATCTTACATCTATGCATTTTTATCACTACGCATTTGTATCACTGCTTTTTATCACTGCGGATTTTACCCATATCACTACAATGTCAGTGCGAAATTTATACACCACACTACCCCTTTACCCAACTACTTCCTTGGTGTTTTCACGATGTACTGGTATCTTTTTGGGGGCATAACGGTTACGAATTAACCCTTTTTGGGTTTTATTTTTACCATTTACAGACTACACATTTATTACATTTTGGACATGGATTTAATGGTACATTATGCGATGTAGATTGTACATAGCGATCTATATCTTGTAAGTCTACATTATCACATATTAGAGCCTGCAATATTTCCTTTATATCACTCTGCGATAAGACATGCCTAAATGTGTGTTATCACATCCTTATCTCTTCGATATCTTTATGTAACTCTACCTTGTTATATATACCCAGGGACAACCTTTATTATAATAGCATTAAACAATGATTTTACAATTAGTAATGAAATCTATTTTCTAGATTTGAGTAATAGCGATTTTTATATTACTTCTTACAACAATGATTTTATATCCATTATAGTATAACCAATTCGAAAATATAGTAAGGACCCTTCCTTATATGGACTGTGTGTCTGCATTTTTATCATTCATTGACCGTGATTATTATCTATTAGACAACAAATTACCCATCCTTTGATTGAGATTGAGTCTTCAATTGCTTGTGATTGCACCCTTTTATTGACCACGATTTTGTGTCTGGGAATTTTCTTGTGTCTGGCGTTCTCCATGATAAACCACAATGACATCATGCATGGGCGTTTTCCTTTTTGGCGTCTGGGCATTTTCCTTTGTGTCCGGGAATTTTATTTTTGTTTTTGGGAGTTTTTCCCAGCTTAACCATCACCATTTTCATGGCAAACTCCACATACCTTCCCCTACGCATTCGTGACACTTGCACGGATTTTGCATCCACATTTCTGGGTGAATTTAATCTACGTTTTCAATACATTTTGAGGGCGAATCTACCTCTGATTTATTGATTTCTTTTATGGATAATTTACTCTGCAGTATCAATACATATCAACTACAGTTTCATTGATGGAATAGTGTTTATTTATTTGACAGTATGGTGGATAGCAATTTCTAGATAGCAATCTGGTTCATTCCTTGATTCCCATACAAGCTATATATTTAGGCAACGAGATGATGAATTCCTTGATGATAAGACATGTATACATATTTTAAAATGGTTAAATGCTTTTAATGGACAACAATTACTCGACAACGACCTTATATAAAATAGACAACAAATTTTATTTGTAATCGACAACATATTTTTAATTAATAGATAGCCTCATTATGTGAACCATAGCAAACCTATATCTAAATAATACATGGTGAATCTTATAGCTTACAACATTTACATCTCCTTGTATTACACAACGAATGTATGCATTGCATAGTGATGCACATTTACGCAATGATTTTAATGTTTATGGGCAGAATTTGACAATAATCTTGATTGGTTGACAACTATTCTTATTGTAATCCTTTGCTAAACTCTTTTATCACTAGTCCTTTAAGGATAGTGTACAAATTTATAAAACCACTATCTTTTGTTAACCTTTAACAATGATATCTGATATATATTAACCCTTATACTTTTGCTAATGTTTAGGGGTTATGCATATTAATATTGTTAATGTACCACTATCTTTTATTACTAACTTTATTGGTCATATGTTAACCTTTATCTGTATTTCTTTATATTTTAAAATAGATGTATTAACCATTATCTTGTGATAACCTTATCAACGATATTTCCACTATCCTTTATTTCCCTTTTTCTTTAAAGGATACGTACCTTAACAATTTTATTCAAGGTGTGAAGATTGATTGTGTTGCGCAATGAATTTGTTGTGTTGCATGAATGTCTTAGTCATCTTGTTGACTTGTCGTTTATTGCTAGGGTTAGTCGTCAGGTGTTCACATAGTCCTTGATCTCCTAGCGCGTTGATTTTTAGATTGTGTTGAGGGTCTAGTTTTTTTGTTGTGCCATGGTTGTTGTCGTGCCTATCACTGACGACTGCGTGATTTCTGAGGAGGGGACGATTGCATGCCCTGACAGACAGAGGAAAATGATAAATGGTCGGAGTTTGCGCTTCCCATCATGCGCATTGTCACTGTCGATTGTTGTTGGTGTTGGGGATTATAACGCCTTCATGTGTTTGTTTTCATGCCATATAGGTTCTAATTACTAGCCATCAAGGTCATTTTTTTGGGATGGTGGATGTAGTCCTTTACCTTGTACGTGAAGTCATGTTCGTGTTGGGAAAGTATTAGTTTCTCTTTGTCTTTGATTTCTGCATGTTTCGACTAGTTTCTCGATGTGAGAAGTGTGTTGAGTCGTTTTTTACTATTTCCCGATCTGTGTGTGTGGTGTTCATGATCAGGTTGTGTGGTTTTATTTTTGTTGTCGTTACCTTCCTTCCTAAAACAAAAAAAATAAATTTCACTGTTTGCTTCGCTTGCAGTCGTAACGATTGGGGATGTAACACTCCTCAACTGAGCACCAAATCAACAAAATGTATGCACCAACCTAGTAGAGACACTAATCTACTAAACTGAGCACCAACACAATAAGATATGTGCAGACACCAATTCAAGAAATTCATACACAGAGTAATTGTGACTCTACTTGCATGTTCATTCCACAAACAATCCTTCAAACCCTATAAATCCTTGCAAAATCCACTGATGACAACATCCATTGATAACAACATCCACTGATGACAACATCCATTGATGAAAAACTAACGGAAAAATCCACTAGCATAAAAATTTACTAAAGGAAACCTCCAACGATGACAACATCACAACCTCAAAACAATGTATAAGGGAGAAACATTGACCTTTAGTTCTTGATAGTGCACCTTGAGAAAAATAAATACCTCAAGAAAATCCCTTATGCTTCTATTGAAAACCTTTAGATCCCATAAAGACACCTCATCACCTTTTTCACACCTCAGATAACTTCTACACACCTCAGACTTGATATATCGCTTAGTTTCTATTGAAATGTGAAAAATATGTCTTGTATTTATAGTAATTATGTTCCTAATTTCAGGGTCAACTTGTAAAGACTGGTTGAGCATACCTCAATTTCTTGTCTGGGTTTTCAAACCATAAAATTCATATCTTCTTATTCCTAGGGATTTAGAGGGAATTCCATATACAATTGGAAAGGTCCCGAAATAATATTTCCAACCATATAACTTCTACTCCCATTTGAGCTAGGTATGTAGGGTAAAAATGAATTCAATGATGGGGTATCCAAAGTGATCATCAAAAATCCAAAAGTAATACTTTCAACAATATCCATCTTGCAATATTTGTCTTGGACATTCGTAGGCTCCCCCTATATTTGACATCAATGGAAAAAATATTTCCAAAAAAGAGAAATGAATTCATAGGATATTCTAAGAACAAAGAGAGGATAATGGAGGAAGTGGTACAAATGATAAAGATAAAATTTCAGGTGTTTGGTATATCTTAATTTGTAAATTGTCCTGGATATTCATTTGAAACAATTCATGACAACAAATCTAATAAATAAAACTAAAATATACACTATGAAGGTTAAATTCCTTTAGATTCCAAAATATTTAGTTACTGATTTTTTGGTTATGTATGAAATAGATAAAATGCAGAAAATAGAGAACAACAATATACAATTACACACCATCCAAAAAATAACACAAAGATTTTCTTTGGGAAAACCTCATGGGAGAAAAACCATCTAGAAGGTCAGGTTTCTCTTATCTCTTTTCTTTGGTATGGAAATAATGAAAATACAAAGGAGAAGGAGCTCTCTATGGAGTTACCTAGGACCTATGGCATGTTAGGCTACTAAAAAACATTAACCTCCTTTGTTATTCTCTCAAATTTCCCACTCCCAATTGTTCTACTTTGCTATGGGACAAAATACAATAACACGGAATGGAATCCATTCTCCTCATAGTGGCTCAGTATATAACATATCCCAATAGTCATCTAGGGTTATGTTTTTTACTTCCTCAACCCCCAATTATGATAAGGTTTTGAAACTTCTAGAATATTATTGAAATTAAATATGTGTCTAGCTCCATATGCATGAGTAATGGGGTTGACATTGCATCCTCTCGTACCATGGTGGTCAACATGCTAGGTCAACTTGTGAGAGGCATAACTTTTGCACACGATCTTCGATTGATGAAATTTTTACAATGTTGGAAAGGTATCAATGTGAAGAATAGTTCCATGGTGTATAAGCTATGCTAGGAAATATTTGACCCAAAAAATTTCAATTTGATGCCTCAAAATGGCCCCAGAAGGTTTCAGACCACAATTTTCCAAACTGGGACCTACCACTAAAATGGTTGTGAAAGCTTATTTCTCCAATTATTTCCACTCTAAAAGAACTATGAAAGATTAAAAATAATATAATGATGCAATATGGATCACATCCCTTGAGGAATTTGACTAGTCTTAAAAATATACAAAATTGATGATGAAGTTGATGATCATAGTTGGTGATATGGAGAAAACTAATGTAGAGGAACTCATGAAAATGTTCAAAGTAATGGAACAAGTGAATATCAATAAGAGTAACTATAATTGGTTTAAGATTTGGAGTCAACGGAAAATGGAATATAGGAACAAATCCAGCTATGAACATTTCAACATTGGATGCATATTAATACAGTGATCGTGTAATCTTGATTGTAGGTTGGAGAATTAGCATGAGGTCATGCTCTTATTGTTACCTAGAGAGTTTGATTAAGGAGTAGAGAATGCACTCAACCATTGCTTTCCTTTTCATATAAAACACTTTTCCTAAGATGCATTGAGATGCTAAGAGATGACAATAGTTATATCAACATACAATTCAACAAAATAAAAATAATCTATTGTTATGGATTTACACATGTGGGAGGTTGAATTAATACTTTCATTTGTATATTTTCCATGAACAAAACTATTTTCACTGTGGGGATTTGTCCTTGATTGCATTAGGGAAGTGATGATATGAAATGCTGACTATTAGATCATCCCACATCACATGGTAAAACATATTTCACTTTTCACCTATTTTAAGTTCATTGGGATAGAAGCTAAACCACCTAATCCTCTCCCTTGATCATACAATTCAAGTTATGTGGGGGGTCATCCATCTAGAATAAAGGTCAAGGCTAATACTTCACTTGAGGACCTGAGGTCATTTTCAAATTTATTTAATTCTCATTCATTTACTCCTTCACTTTATTATTGTTAGTTCATGACTAAAAGAGGTGTCCCTTATACTTCTAATTCTAGGTGTTTTTAATTGAAAACAAGACATTAAATCTTGAGTTTTAAAGAAAAACTTGAGGGGGAGCACTATAATGGTTGCATTGTGTTATGTTTGAATATGTGGAGGTAAACTTAAGAAAAATGGATATTAAGTCTAATAGGGATATGTGTAGAACGATATAGGTAGAATATCCTTTTCTCGGGAAGGTAACAAAGGTAAGAGAAGGGGGATGATAAGAACATTGTCACTAAAGAAGTATAGGAGAGGGAGATGCTCACTCTCTCACACTGGCTTGATTTGTTGGAAGGAAAGTAGAGATGGGAAAATGAAGGGAGAACATGACATAAGGATAAGATAACGAAGAAATGAGACATAGAAGGAATGGATTCAAAAGGAGATGAAGGAGGTGAAAAAAGGGTAAATGAAATATATAATATGGAGAGAAAACTAAGATTCTTGACAAAAAGCATGGAGGTGGATTTGATTTTGGCTTTTGTTAATTTTTGAGAAGTTGTATTTCCAAGTTCAAATTGACACCATTGAGCTTGTAAATGTTGGATGTTTAAGAATAAATGATCCAATGGAGTCACAATGAACGTAAATTTTTTAAAAAAAAGGGAAAAAAAGTGGTTTAATAAAAGGTTAATTAAGCTAGTTTGATTTAGAAATTTCCCTATCTATGTTTATTTTTTTTTTATTTCTGATTTTGAATTCTTATGCATTTAATCCTTTGTCTCTATGAATTTCAAAGCCTATTGTTCTCTCTCTCTCTCTCTTTTTTTATAGGATGAATTTGAATTTCACATGGTATTGATGTCCTCTCTGCAACGAGGATAATGATTTGGCACAATTGAATGGGCATGTCATGTATGTTAAAAAACCAATCCATGAAGACTTAGGAAATTGTGAATGGTGTAAATGGTTCTGGGAAGGCACAAAACTGAGCATATTAGGAAACGTGGTTGACTTCCTCCATTATTACATATTTTTTCTCTCCTTTACGAAGGTCTACTATAAAATCCATGCAAAATTTGTCTAAAATAGTGGTGGGGTATTGGGGAATAGGGTGGAACGTGAAAATAATGGAGACATTCAAAGAGGAGGTACAATTTTGAAGACAAAAGGTGGTTTCAAAAGACTCCATTATAACACTTAAGCAAAGCCCAATGTGATCATAATATCACAATGAATATTGGACCCTGATATCTCCATATGATATGAACTCGATCGCCATGATGATAATGAACCAAGGGGTCTCCTATTTATAGCCTCAATATCAAATGAGATTCCATAGAATCTGAAAGATCTTATTGACATCTAACCATCTATTGTTAGAGTTGAATGTGCCAAATCCATACTGTTAAGTTGGATCGACAAGGACGATCGATCAAACCATCCATGTGTCTAGATCGTAGTCGCTTGTTGGGTTTTTCTATACACTGCATGAGTATCTTTGACTATTGTTTGACTATCCAAACATGTTTACCACTCGATCGAATAACTATTCAATCACCTGATCGATTATTTTATTATGTAGGTCGACTACCTGACTAAATGAATCTAGAAGAAATTTGATGAACCATCAATTCTTGATGTTCCAACACCCCCCGCAAACACACATATTTAGAGATTCAGAAAGTTAAATTGCGTCATTAGGAAACCCCCCCATAATTTCATCTCTTTAAATCCCAAGCATTATATGGATATTGATAAATCAATATTCAACTAAAGATTTGGCGAAGATATCAACAACCTGATCATCTACTATTCAATATTTAAGAGAGACAACATTATCATGAAATACCTACTCAAATAGTGAGGATGGAACTCAAAATTATTCATGTTACTATGGGAAATATGATTGTTAGCGACATGTATGTAAAGTTGATTATCACAGTAGATTTTAGTGGATGTATGAACAAGATATCCAAGTTCCCCCAAAATTTGGTGAATCCATATTGCTTTAGTACCTACTTGAATGATGTCATGATACTCTACTTTTGTAGTGGAAAAGGAGAATACCTTATGTTTATTGCACAATCATATCAATGATCTAGTTATTATATGAAACACATAGCAAGAAGTGGAATTTGGATTATCATTGTCACCAATCTAGTTAGAGTTGGTGATGATAACCAGTGAATATGAACTTCGATAATATTTGATACCAAGATGAGTGATACCTTTAAGATAGTGGACAATTTGTTAGAAATATTTCCAGTATCTTTCTTTAGGGTCCTACATAAACTGAGAAACCACACTAATACTAAAGGAAATGCCAAGTTGATTATGAGTAAGATAAATAAAATTGCAAACCAATTATCAATAAAGTGTAGCATCAACTGCGAGTGGTTGAAAAGTTTGGATAAGGTTTAATATGAATTGAAAAGGAGTATCATAGGGATTACAATCAACTATATTAAAGAATTTCAAAATATCCATCACATATTTAGACCGAGAAATGAAAAATCCATCACATGGTGGAAATACTTGAAGACCCAAAATATAATGCAGAGTACCAAGATCTGTAATGCCAAAGGAGTCAGTAAAATCTTTATTCAATCTAAGGATTAGATAATTATTATTTCCATAAATTATTAATTCATATACATATTGTGATATCCTCAAAAATTAGAAAATTAAATTCTAAGTTGAATTTTGAAATAAATTTCCATTTTTGGAAAATTCGGATTTGGAAATTATTTTCCATTTATGGAAAGTCAAAATTTGGAATTTTGGATTATGTAATTAATTATTTGATGACTATTGGGAAAACATTTGACTTGACCAATTGTCCTCTTTCATTGGACACATGTATGAGACAAAATTTTAATAAGTTTAATGATGGAAGACAAATGGAACAACCAGATTAAAAATAACTGACCATTAATCCATGAGTGCGGAAAAGGTTTGAGTTACCTTAGGGATGATTTTTACAAGTGGAAAAAGTTTAATTTAACCACTAGAAGCCCCTAAAAATCAGCGATTTGTAAATCTGTGAATTTCCCCAAGGAGGGAAAGGAATGGAAACACCTAGGCACAAAAATATATACAACATATGTGGGAGGCAGGACACTGCTTAGTATGTTGAGTAATTGAGAATTGTTTGTTGTTATGAGCACTCATAGTGTGATGAAAAGAATTTTCTGATCTATTGATGGTGACTATAGCTAAGGAGGATAATTTCGTTCACCCTTATGGACTCATGGTCATGCTAGGGGGTGATCAGGAAAAGTGATTGTGGTTGTTTTGTTCTATGGATGGGTGGAACATGGTTGTTCCATTTGTTTCCCATCATCAAATTTTTCAGATATGTATTTTCAACTATGTATTTTCAGTTGTTTATTTAAATTTGTTACTATGCTAATGATGTTTAGTATTTGTAAAATTGTTTCCATATCTTTGTTATTGCATTTATAAACAAATATGTTTGAAAGAACTGTATAGCCATATTAGTTGATATTGTTGCCACTACATAAAATGATTGTGGTATTATGTTATTAAGAGTGTAATATATATATATATATATATATATATAAACACAACTACTTTATCATTGCTAGTGTTATGTCGAATAAAATAATAACAACCCTAATACAAGTTTGGAAAAATAGGAAAGGAAGACATTTGATACAACGAAGTATAGATCTTGTGACAAAAATTGATATACATCTTACCATCAATAGATGGAATGATCAAAATGTTACAGTTTTTGAGTTCCTTGAATAACCAAACTCTCTATCTAGATGAAACATAAACTTAAAGAACAACATAAGTTTTATTGTGAATACTCGGAAGGACTGGTGGATGAAGATGGAGCCTGAATACTTTTTGTGGACAAACCATGTACTTTATCAGTGTAATGGGTGCCTCACAAACCTGTAACAAATAGATGAATAATTTTAGTAACTTACTAATGTACAAAATTACTAAATATGTGTCAAATTAAAGAATTAAAATTACTGAAATTGGGTTTCGATGTTGTTATGGAGCATCCTCGTTGACTTGAGAAGCCATCAATCCAAGACAGAGAAGGGGAGTGGGTGCGTTGTTCACCTGATGGGTTCCCTCTCAAGACAAAAAGGGACCCATCATTAGTATATATAATTGAAAATTTATTATTAATCGCTCAAATAGAAAAACATAAGAAAATATTTCATTTGAGAACATAAATCTTTATAACCTATAGGATATAAATTGATAAAGTAAAAATATTGACAAAGTAAAAAGGAATACGCACATAAACGAGATGTAATAACTAGAGAATAGTACTTTGGAGAAGAGTAATTAAAGTCCTTGCAAAGGGCCGAAGTACTGTGAAAACAATATTTTCAAGACATAACTACCTTTGCACATATAAGAATTAAAACATACAGCAAGGAAAATAGTAAGTACAAAAATTTGGACAGAGAATTACCATTTTGCAAATTGGAATGTTTATACCAGTTATAAAATTAAAGCACTTAAATTTGTAAAATACCACAATGATGCTTGGGAGGCGATCCGGGTGGGTGATGGATTCATTAAGGACCCAAATCATTATTAAATATAAATACTAAATTAATTTTGGTTTTGAGCAAACAAGAGAATCTTGTAAGTCACGAACATAGTTGTCGAAGGCACATGGAATTCTAAAAAAATGTGTATGGTTGGAATCCTAATTCATAGAGATATTATTCAAGAGAATGGGTCTTGATGTATAAGGGATATATGGCATGATACTCCTCCACAAAGATTTATGTTAACCAATAAAATTTGTATAAGGAGGCATGGTACCCCATCCAACGTTTAGGGTTTTTTTTCCCTAAAATCATAATGTGCAGATATATAACCTTCAAACAGAGTAACTGAGCAAACTCGTAACAAGAATATTTAAATGTGTGAATATTTAAAGAGCTCGGTCAAGGTTAAGGACACAATAATTATTACCCGACCATGACCTGAATTAGGGTTACACGTTAAAAATGATTAACATTGTCAATTTTAATCTTCCTTACACAGAAACCACCGAAGCAAACGCCATAAAGAAATGTATGCCATAGACAGGGAACAATGGACACATATTCGGTATATACAGAGAGACATTCCATAGATAAATGTGTCATATATATAGAGAACAATGAAGATGCACTCTGCATAAACAAAGAGACATTCCACAGAGAAATGTATTACAAAGACAGAGAAGTAATCCATAGAGAAATGTAATGCATAGACAAAGAAGCACATAACACACACTCTGTATATAAGGAGAGATATCTCACAGAGAACGCAAGTTCTACATAGACAAAAGATTGTTTCCGCAGAGAGTGCAATATGCAGAGTATAGGACAACACATAAATACATTGCATAGGGGATGCGTAATATAAAGGAAGGAACTATAGAAAGGACGTCTGAAATAGAAGGAAGACACCATGCAACAAATTTTGGGGTAAATATTTTTATACACAAACACTACATTCAAAACTAATAAACACCATTTCATCTAAATGATGAGTCTAGAGAATAAGATACTTAGAGGGGAGGACTTACCGTGTACTATCTGAGGGAAAACTTGCAAAAGTGGCTACTACGCCGTAAAATGGACCGACAAAAATGGCCATTGATTCCTTGCTACTATAGAACCAAAAAAGTTACCCTTGCTTCCTTTGTTGTCTTGCTACTATAGATCCGAACAAGTTACCCTCACATCCATTGTTACCTTGCTACCATAGAACTGATTTTAGTTACCGTCGCGACCATTGTTTCCTTGCTACCATAGAGCCAAACAAGGGTATCATCGTAAAAATTTCTACCTTCTTACCACAGAGCCTAATAAGGATACCATTGCAACCATTGTGACCTTTCTACCACAGAGTTGAGAAAGTTTACCATCGTGGAGGTAAAAAAAATAGAGTAACAAAACCAAAATGGAATAACTGTGAGGGTAATGGCACTTCATGCCTCTTGATTTTGGGGAAGGTTGAATATTATGCCACCCTCTCCATGCCATGTGAAGCCAACTTAAGTGGTGAGCCCATCATGGGGATTTCCTGCAATGTCATACCAGAAGGAGTAATGGGGTCTGAAACCATTAATGGATATGACTAACTTAATACTCTAAGTCTAGTTTCATACTGTCCGGTAACTACCACCCTTAAATGCTTCTCGATTTACTTAAAGGCCTGTATTTAATTGCAATGTGAACCAATGGGGTCTTATTAGGGTCATGGTTGCATATTTATGTTTATTGTAAGTTACATATCATGGTTCACTACTATGGGACTTGACAACCAAGGCATTGGTATGGAGTTAGTGGTTATAAACCCCAGAATCTTTCCCATGTAAACATAGTGTAAGTATTAAATCTTGAATACATCAATTAAAGGTATTATAAGCATAGTGTAAGGATAATATAGTAAGTCTTGAATATATCGTTAGATGTGTTGTAAACATAGTGTAAGGATTATCTAGTAATTCTTGAATATATTGTTAAATGTTTTATAAACATAGTGTAACACTTATATAATGAGTTGCACAATTATGGCTAGGATATGGACCTTGATAGGTCTAGCCACTAACACATCAACATACTAATTTTACTTCTAAATAATGATGCTTAACAACAAACGATGTGTTGAACTTAAGAATTCTTGCAACCTATTTAGAATGTGTGATGATAATGTTACACTTACAATGTATTTAATTAACATACTAACACATAATTTTTCTTGTGACATGAACAATTTTCGTACATAATAGACATTAGTTCATCCCCTTTAAAAAAAAAAATTGTGAAATTTGGGGTACATTACATATGGTATCAGAGTTGTAGGTTACAGTGCTTGGACCCTAGGGAAACACTAGAATTTTATTTTGTTTCCTTGAAGAAAATATGACAAACACATTTATTGTTACAAACTAAAAAACACTTTGTCTCTTGTGAAAATGTCAGCATAGAATGAGGAAGAAGATAGACCTGAAGGGAATCCAAACCAGGAACTTCCTAGAGACCCAGAGCATAACAATGAAGGAAGTTAAACCACTCAAGTCTTGGAAATGATGCGTAACCTTATCGAGGAATTTCAAGGATTTAAAGAATATAATGAAATCTAAAGAAATAACAGGAAGATAAGTTGGAAATAAATGAAATAATGCTATGCAGTATAGTAACAAAGAAAATTCCAAAGGACAATGAAAAAGAGGAACAAGTCAACAAAAAGTCATCTAATAATTTTGGTCATGAAACAAAAAAAGAGGATAGTTCTTCTGAAGACACACACATGACAGAAAAAAAAAAAGCATCTACAGGAAGAAAAATAAAACAAGTGGACCACCTGAAAGGTGAATTCAAGAAAATAAAAGCTTCCACCTTTGATGGAGAATAAAAGACTGGTGAGGAGGTTGAAGCATGGTTACTAGATATAAAGAAATACTTCCAGTTTTATATTTACTCTAGTAATATGAAAGTCTGAATGGTCATTTACAACTTAAAAGTAAAAATGTGTATCTGGTGGCAAGACCTTAAATTAGCAAAGGGATTGAAAGAAAAATGATTGAATGGTCAAATTTTAAAAAGTAGTTATCAGAAAGTTTTTACAAAAGAAAAACTAAGGAATTTTATCAACTGCGACTAGGAAAAATGGCCATGGAAGATCTGATAAATAAATTTCTAGATATGTTGAGGTTTGTGCCATACATCAAAGATGATAAAGTAAATATGCAAAGTTTCTTGAGTTGTCTACCACAGTCGTACAAGGAAAAAATTGAATTTGACAATCCCAAGACTTTAAATGAAGTGTTTAGAAAGGCTTAGATGTGCTATGATCAGTGCAAAGAGAGATATGAAATTCCCAAGGAATGGAAGGACAAGAAACAAGGCATAATGAATCAACATAAGAAAGGATTCCAACCATCCCCTTTTCATAATATGGAGAAAGGAATATATCAAACCAAGTGTTTCACCTTGGGGATCACTAGTTTTATTCGTTAAGAAGAAAGATGGGACTTTGATACTCTGTATTTACTATCAACAATTGAATAAAAGGAAAATTAAGAATAAGTATCTCTTACCCATAATTAATGATTTGTTTGACAAGGATGGAGGAGCAAAGATATTCTCTAAGCTAGATTTAAGGTCTGGTTATCACCAAGTTAGAATAAAGGAGGAAGATATAAATAAAACAACTTTTAGAACATGTTATGGAAACTATGAGTTTTTCGTAATCCCATTCGAGATTACTAATGCACCAACAACCTTTATGTACTTGATTAATAGTATATTCAACCAGTATCTAGATAAATTTGTGTCAGTTTTTATCGATGATATTTTAGTTTACTCAAAAACAGAAGAAGAACATGAAGAACATATGAAAATAGTATTGCAAACTTTAAGGGAAAATAAGTTGTATTCTAAGTTTGATAAGTGAGACTTCTACCAAAGAAAGATACAATACTTATGACATGTAATATCTGAAGATGGTATTGTAGTTGATAAAGAAAAGACAAAATCCATTAAGGAATGGCCTATCCCTAAGGATGTAGCAAACATTAGGTCATTTATGGGAATTACCTGTTATTACCAGAGATTTATCGAAGGATCTTTGAGGATCGCATATATGATTACATCAATACAGAAAAAGGGAATAAAATTTACTTGGTTAGAAAAGTGTGAAGACAAATTTGATAAACTAAAAAGACTTTTAACTACAACACCTATCCTAAAGGTAGCGGATCCCAATAAAGATTTTACATTTTGTGTGGATGCAAGCAAAGAGGGATTAGGAGGTGTGATAACACAAGATGGACATGTCATCTATTATGAATCGGTGTGCCAACATAAGATGTACACATCATTTGTTATGAATCACGTAAAATGAAAGAACATGAACAAAAATATCTGACTCACAATTTAGAATTAGCAGCCATAATTCATGCGTTAAAAATGTGGCGACATTATTTAATGGGAAGAAAGTTTATGTTACTAAACAACAATAATGGTGTAAAGTATTTGTTCAGTCAACCAGATCTCAATGCAAGGCAAGCAAGATTGTTGGCCTTTTTAAGTGAGTTTGATTTTGAGGTACGACACATCAAAGGTAAGGAAAACAAATTTGCAGATGGACTAATTCAGAGGACTAACGGACTCTATGAAATAAGTATCAGCAAATAATAAAATGATATCGAACAGAGAATAAAATTTTCAAGTAGTAATGATGAAAATTACATTAAAACAACAATAGAATTGTAAGGAAATGCAGAAAACCTGAACATAACAGATCTGTGTATAGATAAAAATGGATTGTTAAGGTTCAAAAATCGAGTGTATGTACCTAATTTTGTTGATTTAAAGAAAACAATTCTTGACGAACTTCACAAAAAGTCGTATTCTGGTCACCATGGATACCAAAAAATGATAATATCCTTAAGAAAATTGTTTTATTAGCCTAACATGAATATTGAAACAGTTGAATATTTGTCTAGATTGTCAACATGTAAATGATGAACATCAACATCGAGCAAGTCTGTTAAAACCTCTGCCTACTAGATTGGAAATGGGAGAGTATCTTGATGGAGTTCATCACAGGTTTTCCTAAGAGTCAAAGACAAAATGACTCGATTATGGTAGTGACTGATAAACTAAGCAAATCTGCACATTTTATACCTATGACATCTACTTATAAAGAGATTAATATCGCTGAAATTTTTATGAAAGAAATATTTAGATTGCATGGAATTCCCAAGATGGTGATTTCCGATAGAGATGTCAAATTTACATCAAATATTTGGAAGGGATTGTTTGCACGATTTGACACTAACCTGAATTTCAACACAATCTACCATCCACAAACGGATGGGAAAAAAGAATGAACAAACCATATTATCAAATACATATTTTGAATATATGTAAGGATGAAACCAACTAAGTGGGAGGAGTACATAGACTTAGTTGAATTTTCTTAGAATAATGGTTATTAGACATTGGCTAAGATGAGTCCCTTTGAAGCATTATACGAAAGGAAATGCACAACCCTAATTAGTTGGAATAATCCACTTCAAAGGATTATGGTAGGACCATAAATTCTCTAGGAAATGGAGAGAATGGTAAAAAGAGTACAACAAAACTTAAAAGAGGCCCAAGATCGACAAAAAATCTATGCAGATTTAAAAACAAGACATCAAGAATTTCAAATTGGGAAACATGTATATCTAGAAGTCAAAGCAAGAAGGAGTTATTTAAAGCTAAGAAATTGTTCAAAGTTGGCACCAAGGTTTTGTGGCCCCTTCAATATTTTAAGTCGAATCTAATCTGCGGTGTATCAACTAGCACTCCCTGCAAATTTAAAAGTTCATAATGTTTTTCATGTTTCATTACTAAAAGGGTATATTCATGATCCTACTTACATCATTGTTTGGAACATGGTGCAGGTGATACTAGAAGGCAAGCTCCAACCGAAACCTCTACGCATTCTGGACAAGAAAGAAACAGTACTACAGAACAGACCCATCACCCAGGTAAAAGTGCAATGGAAGCACTTTAGTCCTGAGGAGGCCACTTGGGAATTGGAAGAAGATATGCTGAAATATTATCCAACCCTATTCCAGTAGAGGAATGAACATTGAGGACAAGTTTTTACTTAAGTTGGAGAGGATGTAATATTCTCAAATTTTAGAAAATTAAATTCTAAGTTGAATTTTGAAATAAATTTCCATTTTTGAAAAATTCAGATTTGGAAATTATTTGCCATTTATGGAAAATATGAATTTGAAATTATGGATAATGTAATTAATTATTTGATGATTGTTGCGAAAATATTTCACTTTCCCAACTGTGATCTTCTATTGGACACATGTATGAGACAAAATTTTAATAAATTTAATGTTGGAAGACAAATGGAACAACCAGGTTAAAAATAGTTGAGCATGACTCCATGAGTGGGGAACAAGTTTGAGTTACATCAGGGATGATTTTTATAAGTGGTAGAAGTTTAATTTGACCACTATCATCCCCTAAAAATAGGGGATTTGTAAAGATACAAATTTCCCCAAGGAAGGATAGGAATGGAAAGACCTAGGGACAATAATGTACACAACATATGTGGGAGGTAGGGCATTGCTTAGTATGTTGAAGAATTGAGAACTGTTTGTTGTTATGAGCACTGATAGTGTGATGAAAATAATTTTTTTATCTATTGATGGTGACTATAGTTAAGGAGGATAATTCAGTTCTCCCTTATGGACTCATTGTCAGGCTAGGGGGTGATCAGGACATGTGATTGTAGTTGTTATGTTCTATTTTTGGGTGGAACATGGTTGCTCCATTTGTTTCCCAGCATCAAAATTTTCAAATATGTATTTTCAGCTATGTATTTAAATTTGGTACTATGGTAACAATGTTTAGTAGTTATAAAGTTGTTTCCATATCTTTGTTATTGCATTTATAAAAAATTCTTTGTGAAAGAACTATATAGCCATATTAGTTGATTTGGTTTCAACTATGTAAGATAGTTGTGGTAGTATGTTATTACCAATGTAATATATATATATATATATATATATATAAACACAACTACTTTATCATTGCTATTGTTATGTTGAATAAAACAATAACAGTCCTAATACATGTGTTGACAAATAGGAAAGGAAGACATTTGATACAACATAGTACAAATGTTGTGACAAAAAAATGATATACATATTTATTACCATCAATAGAACAAAGGATCAAAATGTTATAGTTTTTGAGTTCCTTGAATACCCAAATTCCTTTTGTGGACAGGCCACATACTTCACCAAGTGCATGGGGTTCCTCCCAAACTTGTAACAAACAAATAAATGATTTTAGTAACTTACTAATGTACTAAATTATTAAATATGCATCAAATTAAAGAATTAAAATTACTTAACTTGGGTTTTGATGTTGATATGGAGCATCCTCACTGACTTGCGAAGCCATCAATCCAAGACAGATAAGGGGAGTGGTTGCGTTGTTCACTTGATGGGTTCCATCACAAGACAAAAAAGGACCCATCATAAGTATATATACCTGTGAATTTATTATTAATCGCGCAAGCAGAAAACCATAAGCAGATCTTTCATTTGAGAACAAAAATCTTGATAAGCTATAGGATATAAATTCATAAAGTAAAATATTGACAAATTAAAAATACATACACACATAAATGAGATGTAATAACCAGAGAATAATACTTTGAAGAAGAGTAATTAAAGTCCTTGCAAAGGGCCGAAGTACTGTGAAAACAATCTTTTTAAAACATAACTACCTTTTCACAGACAAGAATTAATACATACAGCAAGGGAAATAGTAAGTACAAAACTTTGGACAAAGAATTACCATTTTGTAGATTGGAATTTTTATACCAGTTATACAATTAAAGAACGTAAATTCAAAAAATACCATAGTGGTGCTTCGGAGGCTATCTGGGTATGTGAAGGATTCATTAAGGACCTAAATAATTATTAAATATAAATATGAAATTAAGTCTGGTTTTAAACAAACAAGAGAAGCTTGTAAGTTTCGAACATAGTTCTTGAAGGCACACATGATTCTCAAACACTATGTATGGTTGGAATCATAATTCATCGAACTATTATTCAAGAGAATGGGTCGTGATGTATAAGGGAGATAGGGAACACTACTCCTCATTAAAGATTTATATTAACCAATAAAATTTGTATAAGGAGGCATGGTACCCCTTCCAATGTTTAAGGGATTTTTCCCTAAAATCACAGTGTGCAGATATAAAACCTTCAAACAAAGTAAATGAGCAAACCCATAACAAGAGTATTTAAATGTGTGAAGATTTAAAGAGAACGACCGAAATTAAGGATACAATAATTATTACCCAGCCACGACTTGAATTAGGGCTACGCGTTAAAACAACTTAACATTATCGATTTTAATATTCCTTACACAAAAACCACCGAAGCAAAGGCCACAAAG
This sequence comes from Picea glauca, assembly GCA_000966675.3. Lineage (NCBI taxonomy): Eukaryota > Viridiplantae > Streptophyta > Pinopsida > Pinales > Pinaceae > Picea > Picea glauca. Next base: position 197,388 of record JZKD02S0981259.1, on the reverse strand, counting down.
AAATGTATCACATAGACAGGGAGCTATGAAAACGCGTTCGTTATAGATAGAGAGAAATTCCATAGAGAAATGTATATTATAGATAGACAACAATGAACACATGCTCTACATAGACTAAGAGACATTCTACAAAGAAATTTATTGCACAAACAAAGAAGTAATCCACATAGAAATGTATTGCATAGAGAGAGAATCACAAAACACACACTTTGTATAGAAGGAGAGATATCCCACAAAGAAATGTATTTCATGGAGAGAGAAGGATAGAAAACAAACTCTGTATAGACGAAGAGATATCCCACAGAGAACATAAGTTCTACATAGACAGAGGATTGTTGCCACAAAGGGTGCAATATGTAGAGTATAGGACAACACAATAATACATCGCATAGGCGATTTGTAGTATAATGGAAGGAATAGTACAAAGGATGTCTGAAATACAAGGAAGGTGTCATGCAACAACTGTTTGGGTAAACCTTTATATACAAAAACACTACCTTCAAACCTAATAAATGTAATGACCCCACCATTACATTTACTAAACGACGTACAATAGGTAACAATTTTTTTAAAGATGTGTTAGGAAATTTAAAACATCATAAAAGATAGTCAACATAATCGACACATCAATCACATAAATTAACGACACAACAATAAAGCATCAATAATCCAATACGACACAGTGCCGACACCTCGTCACCATGAACCATGACAAACACATCAACATATTATCATATTAATTAATAGCATCCCAATATCATTGCATTCTACCATTTATAATGATGTATAATAGTACAAATATTTAAACATTCAATGCGTCTCATAAGGACCATCATCATATACCACTAAGGAAACATAAGATAGCCTAACGAATCATAAGGATCACAAGATATTTACAAGAAAACATAATATACTACCCGTCCATCCTACCCTGCATGGTTAGGACCTCCAGGACACATATGAAATGCTTAAGCCCATGTTCCAATTGATTTTAACCATTTAAGGTCTCAAGGTTGGTGACTATTTTGAGGAACAAGGAGGTGTCTACATCCCATTAACACCATCAAGTCCAAAAAACCACTAGCTAAATCAACAACATCAACGACAATCCATAGCGCAATAGGGTTCTAATAACCAATCACACATCACATAAATTCCAAGGCGCAAGAGAAATACACATTTAAAATGATCATACATTGATGCAGGAGCATCGTAAGTAGTCAAGCGAGCATGGAGGCGAAGGATAGCTAGAAAGCGCAACACACATTTTTTACGTTTTGAAATGTTTCGAAAGTTTAAGGGAGCGGATATTAATGTAATAGTTAGGAAGATGGCATACTTGAATTTATATCTTGGAGGTTGTAAATAGATCTTGAGTGATTTCTCTCATCTGTAAAACATTAAGGAATTTATGCATAGTTAATGAAAGTAGGTAGATTTAAATGATAGATTAGACGGTTTAGAAAAGTAGGAGGAAAAACGGATATAGACACCCTCACATTTGTATCATAGTAGAGTTAGTTGTATCATTAGCATAGAGAAAAAAAGAGAAGAAGGAGAGAGTTGTAGCGAAGAACCCATGTACAGAAGCTTTGAATTAATATATGAAGCTTTGAATCAGACTCATGGTGTTATGATGTTTTCTGTGTATACATGCTAAATGGTATGCTCATGGTTGATTTATTCTCTCTGTTATTCATTTGTTTTAATACGGTGTGTATGTAGGATTTCATGTTGAATATTTGAATTCTGAGAGAGAGAGAGAGAGAGAAAGAAAGAGAGAATGAGTTTCAATTGTTTCTCTCCCTGAGTGAGAGAATTTCCTGCAAGGAGTGCAGTGAAGCGTCCGTAAGGAGTGCGTTGACGAAAGTTCAAAGTTTATCTCTGAAAG
>JZKD02S0981259.1:182572-195487 GCA_000966675.3 Picea glauca | reverse complement strand
TGGTATAGACATTAGGATCAGAATGGCATCTAGAGAATCCAGTGGCAATAAGAAAGCTATCCATTTTGGCATACCAAGCTCGGGGAGCTTGCTTGAGACCATAAACAAATTTCTTAAGGTGACAAACAAGGCTAGAGTCATTCTGGACATAGCGAGGAGGTTGTTCCATGTAGATTTCTACTTGCAAATCTCCGTGCAAGAAGGTGGATTTAGCATCCATCTCATGGACATCCCATTTATGTGAGGCAGCAAGGGAAAGAACAAGGTGGATGGAATTCATTTTTGTTACAAGGGAAAAGGTTTCATTATAGTCAATTCCTTCAACTTGGGAAAATCCTTTGGCAACTAACCGAGCCTTGTGTCTTTCAACACTTCCATCTGATACATACTTAGTTTTGTACACCAATTTGTATCTAACAAGTTTTCTTCCTTTTGGAAGAGGTACAAGATCCCAAGTATCGTTTTCCATTAAAGAATGATACTCTTTATTCATTGTTGTATCTCAATTTGGATGACCTAAAGCTTGTGTAAATGTTTGTAGATCATGAGTTTCTGAAACTTGAGCCAAAAGAGAAGAGGCTCGCTAGAACTATGAACGTGTCTGACACTAATCTGAAGGATCACCAACAAGATCACCAGCTGCTTCTCATGTTGAACAGACCCATCTAGGAAGCGTGTTGGTTTAGGTTCAAAGGACTCATCTGGAGGAGGGTGAGCAGGCAGAGGTGGATTTTCATCCTCAATATCATCATCTAAAGAAGAAACTAGATCATAAGAAGGCACAAACGTTGAAGATGGCTTGCAAGCCGAAGAAGGCACAATCGCCGAAGATGGCTTGCAGGCCAAGAGATTTTTATCAAATTTAACATCTCTTCTAAGAATAATTTCACTACAATGTGATTGAAAAAGTCTGTAACGTTTGACATTTTCAAAATAACCAACAAATATACACTTCTCACTTTTACGATGCAATGCTTTCCTTTTCTCATCAGGAATGTGAGCCCATGCTATACTGCCAAATACACGGAAGTGACTTACATCTGGTTTAATTTTAGTCCAAGCTTATTCTAGTGCTACATTTTTAAGAGCCTTTGTGGGAGTGTGATTTACTATATAATTTGCACAATTGATGGCTTCCGCCCAATACTTTAGACTTAATCCCTTAGATTGGATCATACAATTAGCCATTTCTTTTAATGTGCGGTTCTTTTTCTCAACAACACCATTTTGTTGTGGTGTATATGGAATAGTGTGTTGCATTTGGATTCCCTGTGTAGTGCAGTAACTTGTAAAATTATTGTTCACATATTCGTCTCCATTATTTGTTCTTAACCTTTGAATTTGATGTCCAGATTGATTTCTACAAGGGCCTTGTAGGCCAAAAACTGGTCAAAAACTTCACTCTTGAGTTTTAAGAAGTAAACCCAAGTACATATGGAAAAGTCATCAATGAAAGTTAAGAAATACTTGCACCCAGAAAAAGAAGGAAAAGAAATTGGACCACACAAATCACTATGAATAAGTTGCAAAGGACCAAGGCGTGCCAAGAGGCACGTTTGTCAAAACTATCTCAATGATGTTTGTCGAGAACACAACCGGCACAAACACCATCTCTACATGAAATAAGAGGAAGACCAGTCACCATCTGTTGATTACATAGTTGCTGCAATGAGCGATAGTTTAGATTACCAAACCTCTCATGCCAATGTTTGCTCAAGTCATCACTATAACCAACAAAAACCGATGAAAAAAATAATGACCCAAAATTGTCAAAGTTGTACAACCTGGTAATATCATCAGCAATTCCAGTTGCAAGAACATGTTTTGGATATTTTAGATCCTTGATTACAACTTGGTGAGGTGAAAAATCGATGGTTTTACCTTCACTTGAATGAGTGATTTGATATACTGATAGAAGGTTACAAAAAAGATATGGAACACATAATACATCATTAAAATGACCATTTTCTACTTGAACTGTTCAAGATCCTACAACACTAAGAGATCTATCATCACCAACAAATATTTTCTTGGTGTTACATTCATTTAGAGCAGAAAATATGGCTTTATCCTTAGCCATATGATAAGATGCTCCTGAATCAATAAGCCACTCATCAGAATAAGAAGTAGTAGTAGAAGGTGTATTGAAGGAAAAACCAGAAGCAGAAAGTGCATGTCCATGAGAAGAAGAGGAAGAAGAAGAATCAATACTAATGTTATTCTCCTTCATCGCTGCATCTAAGGCTTCCATCTTCTTGAAACATTTGGACTCATCATGACCATCTTTATCACAAATGTTGCAATGTCTGTTAGTATTCTTACTTTTAGATTTTGCTCCTTTGTCACCATTAGGAGTTGAAGCTGTCTGAGCAGGTTTGGGACCTTTAGGTTTCTTGTTGTTGTAGCGAGGATGTTGCGTCTTGGGATACTTGGGTTTATCTTTCTATTGGGAAAATAAGGCTTTGTTGGAGGTACCTGCAGTGTTGATCACTCCAAGTTGTACAAGGTTATCTTCCTCTCTAATCAAAGAAGCACAAAATGACTCAAGAGTGGGTTTTACATAAGCTTTCCCTAGATCCTATTTCATGGCATAAAAGGTAGTTACAAACACAAAATATGTACTACCTAGCTTAGAAAGAATAAGATATATGCAATGTTCTTTTTCCATTTTTATCTTACATTCTTCACATAAAATTCTGAGTGTTTTAAACTTAGATAGATAGTCTCCAAGGTAGGAAAAATCACTTGGACTCAAGGTTAGTATTTTATTTTCTAACTATTTTTCTCGAATAATATTGAGTTTACCAAACACAGATTCAATTGTGTTCCAAGCTTCTTTGGGGTCATCAATTCCTTGAAGGTGGTACCTTCAATCAGGAGAGATGGACATTCTAATTAGCCCAATTGCTTCATCATTCTTATTATCCCATTTGGATTTCTTATCATCATCAGTGGGTTTTATTTCCTTTCCCAAGGTAATACGGTATAGACCTTTACGTCTTAATAAATCTTCCATATGAGATTTCCATCAGAAGTAGTTGTTGTTGGTAAGCAAGACATCACTTGTAGAAGCCATATTAAATATGCAAATAATGTGGATTTAAAAACTGAAACTAATGATTTGGATGGAAAGATCTTGAAATGTTATGTGGTTTAAAAAAAACAGTACTGAAAACGGACTTCCGATGTGAGAGTTATGCCTTTTTAAAAAAAAAGGCATAAACGGTAACCAAATAACCACGTGATAGTGCAAGCTACTTTATGAAGTGAGCCACTTTTATAAAGAGAAGTGGGGATCAATTTTACAATGAAGTTACTTTATAACAAAAAAGTTGCATGCAAAATAAATAACTCTAAAATAACATATAAAACTACTTATAGTGATTCACTTTAATACTTGAAGTGAAATCCACTTTACAATTTATAGCATGAACTTTTTCAAAAAAAATAACAAAAGAGAGACTTGAACTCAAGACTTCTTACTTAATAAGGCAAGTTTTAACCAAATGGTCTAGAAAAACATATTGTAATGTTCAGAAGGAGGATTGGGGTGGTTGTTGTTGTTGTTATTGTTGTTGAAGACAGCCTTGGAGAGCATGCTAAAAAAAAATCTTTTCACACAAGAAAAAAATTTCGCTTCTCGATGACAATAAGGGTTAGATCTTGGTTAGCTTACCTGAAAGATGCACCTTTTCCTATCTTTTTCTGATTTTCTGAGATCGCACAGGGTGAGGGAAAAAGACCATACACATATCTAAAAGAGTATCAACCCAGAAATAAAAAATACAAACCGAAATAAAATAAAATAAAAACTTTGCAGAAATTTAAAAAATGTGTATTCAGGCTTTATACCTCCGGATCTGACTGTAATGGTTGTATCTTGGAAAAATGGAAACCTTTTCAAGTGAAACTAAGAGTGTTCCTAAATGAATCGAGTGCTCTGGACGTAATGGAACAGTCCTCTTAGCCCAAAAATGTATGAAAATTCCAGAAAATGGAGATGAGACAACTCAGCTTCACGATTTCGATCTACAACAGGAGTGGGTCTTCAAACAAGCTCTGATACCCTGTTCAAAAACATAGGTATTCCAACAGAGGATGAACACCTTCAATAACCACTCACATAACCATATCAAATATCAACAAACTGATGTTTTCACATGGTAAAACCCCTATGGGGAAACATCCATGGCCCCAACCAATGCGACCACTTGGAGCAGTTTATTAATGCAAAGAAAAAGATTACAAAGAGATTTTACAAGAGAGTTTCTCACAATCGATCATCAGAAAATGACCCTCCATGCTCTTTAAATAGAGATCATGGACCAATCGGGTGCTAAGCCATAGATCAATGGTCGTTAAGATCGAGGAGAGTATGAACCGTCAGATCACTCTATGTTGGGAACATATCGTGACCATCGGATTTCCTAATTACAAATGCATACTAATGCATACTAAAGAAACACACTAAAAAACACACTTTTACCTAACGACATATTAGACCAAGTAGATCTTAACTAACTCCTAAGTGTCTAAATATCCTAACACCACAAGAAAAACCAGTCAAGTAAAATCCGACAGCATAACCTTACACTATCCAAAAAGTGTCCCTTCCTCTTCTCTACCATTTCCTTTATAGATTTCCTCTTAGTTACCTTTTCAATTGCACATTGAATTAGTTTTAACAAAAATTTATTAGGAAATATTCTCCCTTGTACACTTGTCACCCAATCCCTTAGTTGCACTAGAAATTTATTTAATTTATTTAATTAAATTGCCAATTTCCCTCACCCACCTAAAAGAGTTCTTAAAAACACTCCTCGATGCCCCTGTATTCCCTCATATTCTCTTTATGATTGATGCCTTTCTTAAAGCTTAGTTGAGTTCATTTTAGAAAAGTTCTCTATACTAGATTCTATCTATGTTCGACATTCCTTTTGTATTTAAGTTTTCCCTTTTTGGTCTAATTTCTAAATTAGCAAGTTTTGCACAAAGAAAACAATTAATCTTTTAAATAATTTAATCCTCCATTAATTTTTAAATTTAATTTATTTACCCCCATTTTCTTCATCCCCCCCTTTATTACTTAATTAATTTTTGTTCTCATGTCCTACTTAGACCTAGGATTTAAATTCAACTAGGCTCAACAAAATTGGTTTTAAGGGAAAATTTGTAATTTTTTAAAACTTACTCATGCAACAATTATCTTAAGGCTGACGAGGTCAAATGAGATATTGTTTCTAGGTACCTAGGTTCATTGACTCACCAGGGTTAAAACCACGACGTTCCCTTCAAGACACACTAAGTTCTCCAAGGGTGCCACTCTCCTACATTCATGTTTCATTTACGCGACGTGCCCTTCAAGATGCACCACATGCTCCAAGGGTGCAACTCAAATTTTGACTGATTTTGGTACATGTCAACCCTTGGATTCAATAATCCATCGGGCGAACTCATGGGAGACTAAGGGCCTCTAAGGAATAAGGACCCTAGCTTATTTCCCTCCCCTTAAAATCTTCATGAACAACTATCTCATTCTTCCCTCATGCCATCGTGGATCTCTAGAACTAGGTAATCATTAACCTATAGTTTGAGCCATGCCAGGAGAGCTAGTAGCCTGTGGCAGGGCTATTGTCACACCTCTCCCTCAATCTCTCAAGTTTTCGTGCATGACCCCTTTACCCCAATGTGAGTCTGATTAGAAAGTTATCATCATTCTGCATCTATCAACGAAACATGTTAGTGATCCAATGTCAACATCATAATATACCAGTCATATGTCACATATGCAATAACATAAATACGCAAACAATAAAAAATCCACTCCCTGATTTGATCCATAGTCCAAGGTGGTGAAACGAATCCATCGACATCCTCAATGTATCGTGATTCCTGCACACTCTAAAGAAACCAGTGAATATCATTTGTTGAGAAATATATAATCAATTAACATATCATCATATCCACAACATCATCATAATCCATAACTGAAGCAGTCAATCATATAATAAATTGGATTAGTTGCACGCAAGTTTCCTCAAAGAATAAGTCACATCAGGTGTGTGCAAGAGCGAGATGTTACAATAAACACCATTGCATCAAAATGATGAGTCTAGAGAATAAGATACTCAAAGGGGAGAAATTATTGTGTACTAACCAAGGGAGAACTTGCAACAGTGGTTGCTACACCATAAAAGGAGATGACTAAAGTGGACATTGTTTCCCTACTGCTACAAACCTGAACAAGTTACCCTCATGGCCTTGATATATTGAGGATATAGAGACAAACAAGTTACCCTCGCGGCCATTTTTACCTTGCTACCACATAGCCAAAAATCATTACCATCATGGCCATTGCTCCCTTGCTACCACAAAGCCGAACAAGGGTATCATCATAACCATTTCAACCTTGTTACCATAAAGATGAATAAGGTTAACATTGTGGCCATTGTTACATTTCTACCACAAAGACGAGCAATTTTACCATCGCGGAGGTAAAACACATAGACTAACAAAAGAAAAATGGAATAATTGTGAGGGTAATGGAACTTCGTGCCTCTCGATTTTGGGGAAGTTTGAATAATACACCACCTTCACCATGCCAAGTGAATCCAGCTTAAGTGGAGAGCCCGTAGTGGGGATTTCCTGCAATGTCAGACTAGAAGGAGTAATGGGGGTCTGACACAATTAATGGATATGACCAACTTAATACCCTAAGTCTAGGTTCAGACAGTCTGGTAACTACCACCCTTAAATGCTTCTCAATTTTCTTAAAAACCTAAATTTAATTGCAATGCGAACTAGTGGAGTCTTATTAGGGTCATGGATGCATAGTTATGTTGATCACAAGTTCCATATCATGGTTCACTACTATGGGAGTTGACAACCAATGCATTGGTGTAGAGTTAGTGATTATAAACCCTAGACTCTTTCCCATGTAAACATAGTGTAAGTATTAAATCTTGAATGCATCAGTTAAAGGTATTATAAACATAGTTTAAGGATTATATAGTAAGTCTTCAATATATCGTTAGATGTGTTGTAAATATAGTGTAAGGATTATCTAGTATGTCTTGAATATATCGTTAATTTTTTAATAAACATAGTGTAACACTTATATAATGGGTTTCACAATTATGGCTAGGCTATGGACCTTGATAGGTCTAGCCACTAACATGTCAACATACTAATGTTACTTCTAAATAATGACGCTTAACAAAAAACAATGTGTTGAACTTAAGAATTCTTGCAACCTTTTTAGAATGTGCGATGATAATATTACACTTACCAGGTAGTTAATTAATGGATTAAGACATAATTTGTCTTGTGACATGAACAATTTTTGTACATAATAGATGTTAGTTCATCCCCTTTAAAAATAAATTGTGAAATTTGGGGTACATTACACATGGTATCATAGTTGTAGGTTACAACGCTTGGACCTCCGGGAAACACCATAATTTTATTTTGTTTCCTTGAATAAAATATAACAAACACATTTATTGTTACAAACATAAAAACAATTTGTCTTTTGTGAAAATGTCATCACAGAATGAGGAAGGAGACAGACCTAAAGGGAATCCAAACTGGGAACTTCCTATAGACCCATAGCATAAGAGTGAAGGAATTTCATCCACTCAAGTCTTGGAAAATATGCATAACCTCATGGTGGAATTACAAGGATTTAAATCAGATAACAAAGAGCTAAAGATAGCACGAGAAGATTAGTTGGAAATAAATGAAATGTTGCTATGTAGTATTGTAACAAAAAAAATTCCAAAGGACAATGAAAAAGAGGAAGATGTCAGCAAAATGTCCTCTAAGAATTCTGGTCATGAAACAAAAAAAGAGGATAGTTCTTCCGAAGACACACACATGAGAGAAAACAAATTATCTAAAAGAAGAAAAAGAAAACAAGTGCACCACCTAGAAGGTGAATTCAAGAAAATAAAACCTTCCACCTTTGATGGAGAATCAAAGACTGGTGAGGAGGTTGAATCATGGTTACTAGATATAAATAAATACTTCCATATTTATAACTACTCTAGTAATATGAAAGTCAGAATGGCCATTTACAAATTAAAAGGAAAAGCTAGTATCTTGTGGTAAGACCTGAATTAGCCAGGGGATTGAAATAAAAATGAATGGAATGGTCATATTTTAAAAAGTATTTCAAGAAGCAGTACTTATCAGAAAGTTATTACGAAAGAAAAACAAAGGAATTTTATGAACTACAACTAGGAAAAATGGCCATGCACGATCTGATAAATAGATTTCTAGATATGTTGATGTTTTTGGCTTACATCAAAGAGGAAAAAGTAAATATACAAAGGTTCTTGAGTTGTATACCACAACTGTACAAGGACATAATTGAATTTGAAAATACCAAGTCTTTAAAAGAAGTGTTTAGAAAGGATCAGATGTGTTATGATCAATATAAATAGAGATCTGAAATTCCCAATACATGGAAGGACAAGAAGCATGACAGAATGAATTAGGATAAGAAATAATTCCAACCAACCCCTTTTCGTAATATGGTGAAAGGTTTCCAAAAGAAGGATTATCATTCACATACACAGAATTCCCAAGAAGGAAATAGACCAGTTAACCTGGGAGTCAAGAAAATTGGGGACAATTCCAGAGAACCATTAAAGTGTTGGGAGTGTGGAGAACCCCACTTAAGGATAAATTTTCCACTCTTAAATCCCTCATAAGGAAATTTAGTCCATGACCTTCAAGAGGATTCATCAGTTGGAGATATTGGTATAAGCGTCCATAAAATTAATGCAACCTTGGATGGAAGACAAGAAGATCATCAATTCACTATTATGGAAGTTGAAGGTAAAATTCATACCCACAATGTTTCTATACTAATGGACCCAGGAGTTAGTTTGAGTTATATTACTCTATCTTTAGTTGAATAGAACAAGTTAAAAAAGGTAAAGCATGCTAAGTCATGGTTAGTACAGTTAGCAAAGTGGACCAAAAGAAAGGTAACATATTTTATTTATGATTGTAAACCAAGCATAGATGGTCAAAGTACAAAGTTAAATCTGGGCATATTACCTTTGGGGTCTTACAATTTAATCATTGGAATGGACTGGTTAGAGAAACATAAAGTGATATTAAACTATTACGAAAATTCGTTTGTGTATAGAGATGAAAATAACATAGTTATAATGGTACAAGGAATCATAAAACCATTTTCTAGTAGGCAAATATCAATGATGCAATTTAAGAAATGTATAAACAAAGGTTTCCAATTTTATGATGTACAAGTAACTAACCTCCAAAGGGAAGAAAGAAAACCTAGTTTAAAATACTTTAAGTTCTGCGTGGGTTCAAAGATGTATTTGTAGATGAAATACCAGAACTACCTCCAAGGAGAGAGATAGATTTATCTATCAATCTACTACCTTGATATGCTCCGGTATCTAAGGCGCCTTATAGAATGAGCCTACCAGAATTAACAGAACTGAAAATTCATTTACAAGAAATACTAGATAAGGAATACATCAGACCAAGTGTTTCACCTCGGGGACCACCGGTTTTATTCGTTAAGAAGAAAGATGAGAAATTGAGACTGTGTATTGACTATCGACAATTGCATAAAATGATGATTAAGAATAAGTATCCCTTACCCAGAATTAACAATCTCTTTGACAAAGTTGGAGGAGAAAAGATATTCTCTAAGCTAGATTTAAGGTATGGTTATCACCAGTAATTATAAAGGATGAAGATATAAATAAAACAACTTTTAGAAAACGTTATAGACACTATGAGTTTTTGGTAACCCCATTCGGGCTTACTAACGCACCAACAACCTTTATGTGCTTGATGAATAGTATATTCAACCAATATATAGATAAATTTGTGTTTTTTTTTATCGATGATATTTTAGTTTACTCAAAAACAAAATAAGAACATGAAGAACATCTGAAAATAGTATTATATACTTTAAGGGAACATAAGTTGTATACTAAGTTTGATAATTGTGACTTATACCAAAGAAAGATATAGTACTTAGGACATGTAATATCCAAATATGGTATTGCAGTTGATCTAGAAAAGATAAAATCCTTTATGGAATGGCCTATCTCTAAGGATGTACCAAACATAAGATACTTTATGGGAATTACCAGTTATTATCAAAGATTTATCTAAGGATTTTCCAGGATCGCGTATCTGATTACATCACTACATAAAAATGAAATAAAATTTACTTGGTCACAAAAGTGTTAGGACAACTTTGATAAACTAAAAATATTCTTAAGTACAACACCTATCCTAAAGGTAGAGGATCCCGATAAATATTTTACAGTTTGTGTGGATGCAAGAAAACAGGGATTAGGACATGTGATAACACAATATGGACACATAATCTGTTATGAATCATGAAAACTGAAAGAATATGAAAACAACTATGTGAATCACAATTTAGAATTAACGACCGTAATTCATGCATTAAAAATGCAGCGACATTATTTAATAGGAAGAAAGTTTTCGTTACTAGCCGAAAAAAATGGTGTAAATTATTTGTTCAGTCTACTAGATCTCAATGCAAGACAAGCACGATGATTGCCATTTTTAAGTGAGTTTAATTTTGAGGTACGACACATCAAAGGTACTGGAAAAAAATTTCTAGGTGCACTAAGTCAAAGGACTAATGGACTCTAAGAAATAAGTATCAACAAAGAAGAAAATGATATCAAACATAGAATAAAATCTCCAAGCAGTAATGAAAAGAATTATATTAAAACAACAACATAAGTGAAAGGAAATGCAGAAAAAATGAACAAAACATATCTGAGCATAGATAAAAATGGACTCTTAAGATTAAAAAACAAGTTGTATGTACCTAATTCTATTGATTTAAAGACAACAATTTTTTATGAACTTCACTAAAATCCACATTCTGGTCACCCATGATACCAAAAAATGATAACAACCTTAAAAAAATTGTTTTATTGGCCTAACATGAAGAATTTAACAACTGAATATTTTTCTAAATGCTTGTATTGTCAATAGGTAAAGGCTGAACATCATCATCTAGCATGTCTGTTACAACCTCTTCCTATACTAGAATGGAAATGGGAGATTATCTCAGTGGACTTCATCACAGGTTTTCCTAAGACTCAAAGACAAAATGACTCGATTATGGTAGTGATTGATAAACTATGAAAATCTTCACATTTTATACATGTGAAATCTACTTATAAAGTGACTAATATTGTTGAATTTTTTATGAAAGAAATATTTAGATTGCATGGAATTTCTAAGCTGGTGATTTCCGATAGAGATGTCAAATTTACATCAAATGTTTTGAAGGAATTGTTTGTAGGATTGGATACTAACCTTCATTTCAGCACAAGCTATCATCCACAAATGGATGTGAAATCAGAATGAACAAACCAAATTATCGAAGACATGTTTGAAATGTACGTAAGGAGGAAACCAACTCAGTGGGAAGAGTATGTGCACTTAGTTGAAGTTTCTTACAATAATGGTTATCAGACATCAACTAATATGACTCCCTTCAAAGCATTATATGGAAGGAAATGCACAACCCCGATTAGTTGTGATAATCTAGTTAATAGGATTATGGTAGGACCATAAATGCTTGAGGAAGTCGATAGAATGGTAAAAAGAGGCCCAAGACTAACATAAAAGCTATGCAGATTTAAAAAAAAAACACCAGGAATTTAAATTGGTGAACATGTATATCTAAAAATCAAAGAAAGAAGGAGCTCTCTAAAGCTAGAATTTTTTTCAAAGTTGGCATCAAGGTTTTGTGTCCCCCTCAAAATTTTAACTCGAATCGGACCCGTGGCGTATCAAATAGCACTCCCTGCAAATTTAAAAGTTCATAGTGTTTTTCATGTTTCATTACTAAAAATGTATATTCAAGATCCTACTCACATCATTGATTGGAACATGGTGCAGGTGGAACCAGAAGGCGATTTCCAAGAAAAACCTCTATGCATTCTAGACGGGAAAGAAACGATACTACTAAATAAAGAAATTGCCCAAGTAAAAGTGCAATGGAAGCACTTTAGTCCTAAGGATGTCACTTGGTAATTGGAAGAAGATATGCTGAAATCTTATCCAACCATATTCCAAGAGAGGAATGAACACTCAGGATAGTGTTTTACTCAAGGAGGAGAGGATGTAATATCCTCAAATTTTAGAAACTTGAATTCTAATTTGAATTTTGAAATAAATTTATGTTTTTGGAAAATTTAGATTTGGAAATTATTTGTCATTTATGGCAAATCTGAATTTGGAATTTTGGATTATGTAATTAATTATTTGATGACTGTTGGGAATAGATTTGACTTTCCCAACTGTCCTCTTTTTTTGGACACATGTATAAGACAAAATTTTAATAAATTTAATGTTGGAAGACAAATGGAACAACTAGGTTAAAAATAACTGACCATGACTCCATGAGTCGGGAACATGTTTGAGTTACATTTGGGATGATTTTTACAACTGGCAGAAGTTGATTTTGACCACTAGCAACACCTAAAAATCAGGGATTTGTAAAGATGTGAATTTCCCCAAGGAGGGAAAGGAATGGAAAGACCTAGGCAGAAGAATATATACAACATATTTGGGAGGCATGACACTGCTTAGTATGATGAGGAATTGAGAATTGTTTGTTGTTATGATCACTGATAGTATGAGGAAAATCATTTTCTGATATGTTCATGGTGACTATAGATAATGAGGATAATTCAGTTCTCCCTTATGGACTCATGGTCAAGCTAGGGGGCGATCAAGACAAGTGATTGTGCCTATTTTTTTCTACAATTGGGTGGAAGGTGGTTGTTCCATTTGTTTCCCAACATCATATTTTTCAGATATGTATTTTTAGTCGTGTACTTAACTTTGGTACTATGTTAATGATGTGTA
>JZKD02S0981259.1:164612-181784 GCA_000966675.3 Picea glauca | reverse complement strand
ATTCTTCTTTTCTTAGGTTTTCCCCCCTTTTCCCTTTTGAATTTCTTACTTTTCTTTTGAATTTATTTTGTTTATATTATTTTATTTTTCTTTTCAAAAACACAAAGAGTATGTGTGCTCATTATTCATTTCGTTTTAATTTTTGCATGCTTAACTTTATTTGTTTACAATTGTTTATAATATAAATATACATATATATATTTTCATTTTTCTATTTATAAGCATGCATTCATCTTTGTAGTTTATCATTATCCATCATTTAATTTACCATTAGTATATATGTATATATAGGATAATGAGAGATTAAAGCGATGGCAAACCAGTATAGGGGAAAAATAAATGTATAACATAAAACGAATAAAGAGGGATTACGGGGAGGGCTGGCGATTTAGTAATGTGAACTGCACAAGTAAAAGGAAGATGGATACTGGAAGATCAAGGCGATGGAGGATATTTTAATTAAGTATACAAGGATAATGAGAGGGTGATGCTCTGAGTTTTTGTTTTCCCCCTTTTTTTTTGAATTTTCATTTGTTAAGGCCACACTAAATCCCCCCCCTGTTTCTAGAAGGTCTTAGGCGTAGGGTTTAGATTCTGAGCTAGGCGACGATTGGTTAAGGGAATTGCTTAATTTTTTAATCAGGTGCTGAGGACTTAGGGCTAATTAGGATGACTCCTTCAACCTCCTTTATCGCGACGTGCCCTTCAGGTCGCACCACGTGCACCAAGGGTGCCACTCGCCTCTGGAATTTCTTTTGGAGACATGCCCTTCAGGATGCACCACGTGCTCCAAGGGTGCCACTCACCGACTGAGTTTCTTCTGTGCGACGTGCGCTTCAGGATGCACCACGTGCTCCAAGGGTGCCACTCGGCGACTGGACTGATTGGTAGACCTCTATAACCCCTAGAGTAAACACTCTGCCAGGTGAACTCGTAGGAGACTAAGGGCTCTAAGGAATAAGGCCCCCGCCTTATTGCGCGTCCCTTAGAATCATCGTGAGCGACTGTTGCAGTCGGCCCTCATGGCATCGTGGGTCCTATCGAACTAGGTAATCGTAAACCTACAGTTCCAGCCACGGCGGGAGTGCTAGCAGGCGGTGGCAGGGCTGCTTTCCACCCCTCTCCCTCAACCTCTCTACAATCGTGTGTGGCCCCTTTACTCCATATGTGAGTCAAGTCGGCAAGCTATCATCAGCCTGCATCACCAATAATCATGTCAGAAATGTCAACATCAATCAAATGAAATATCATAATAAACATATAAACCCAAAAGCACACTCCCTGACTCAGTCCGGAGTCCAAGGGGGATCTACCGATGCCTTTGCATCCTCAAGGTCAAAAACCCTACACACTCAATCAAACTGAGTCAATAGCACCCGTCTACATCAAATAGTGACACATCATGTCATGTGTCAATCACATCATAATCAAATATAATAGGTCTAACATCAAAAAAGGGTCCAGATCACTTGCGAGCAAGTGTCCTCAAATAATAAGAGTTCTCAGTGCGCCAGAGAGGGATGTTACATACACCCCCTCTTGGTCTAAACTTCATCCCGAAGTTTCTCAGTATACATGCAAAAATAAAGTATCACAGTATGATAAGTCTATCTATCAAACAAAAATGGAAACTACTGACGCATGTCATCTGCGTCCTCCCAGGTCACCGAGTGTGGACTATAACTATCCCATTGGACCTTGACCTGATCTACCATTCGATGTCGTAACTGTCGAACGCAATGATCTAATATGTGGACCGACTAAGCCATGAGTGCTCCCTCATCTGATACCTGCAAGGAACTCAGGTCAATCACATGCGTAGGATCACTAATATAATGTCTCAAAATAGATACATGAAAAACATCGTGCATACGCCTCAAAGAATCAGGCAAGGCTAGTCNTGCATTCATGTAACAACCCTCCTAGCTAAGGACAACTACTCTGTCAACCGGTGCAATTTTTTTTTTTTTGTTAAAGTGTGTGCGCACGTGTATAAGAAACAACCCCCTCGACTCTCCGTCAACACTTGAACCAACAGGACGCAAGTAAGATGAACACAATCAAGATGACCCGACCTACCATAGTGACAACAAGAAGAAAACGCCCCTGGCCACCAGGCGGGAAACTACCCGCTGTAGGCAGAAACAGACACCAGGGGTTAGTCATAGTACTATCACAGAATGAAAGAATCCAACAGTAAGGTCACAGTAGTGGAACTGTGCCTTTAAACAGCCCGAGACTACTGATACGGCGCAGAGTGTGTCGCAAGAGTGGAACTGTGCCTTTAAACAGACCGAGACTCTTGATACGGCACTCGATTCCTTCCACCGGATTTACACACAGACACAAATACTAAGCTACAAGAGGTGTCTAAATCCCGCCCGACATGAACATACTACACAATAAAATACCACCAGGTACTACAAAATCAGGGACAATCATGACCTCTACAGGAGACACAAGTCAGGAGGACTCTAACAATGACCCACTCCTATTGAGACCCGAAGACATCAATCAGGATCAATGCTCCATTACTTATTATTAATCTATGGTGACCTTGTACTAAGGTAAAAACCCAAAATTCTCAACCCCCGTTAATTAGTTATAGGGTCATTAAGCACTAGATCCGGGACAAGCAATAGGTACAAGCACATGGCATTTTTTGTTAAACACCATAGTTGAGAAATGATTTCAATACCATAAGGGTAAATCCTCGAACATTACATTCTCATGTTATATTGCCTTCCCTCCCAATTTATTACCATATATTGGAATAACCTAACAATACTGCATTGCAACTTCGAACTTAAGATTAACCTTCAATTTAACGAATAAAACCTTGCAAGTAACACCATCACAGACATTTTAATTAAACAATTATTGACATTGTGATTCATCCATCATCGTTAACATGGAAAATTATAACAAAAATACTAGTGCAATTTAACAAGTATCACCATTGCTCTTAAGCAATTTCTAGGGTTGCAGTCAAGCGTCATCATTAGCATTCAATTTAAACATTATCCATCCTTGCCATTAACAAGTATAAGTCATTGCGAGTTAACCAACATTTGATAACTCAAGTCAACCACATCATAACATTGCAATTTAAACAATTATCATTATTGTAATTTAACAAGTGTTACCACGGAAATTAAGTAAATTAAACCATTATGTTTACATTTGCCAAGCTATAACCATTACAATATTTAAAAGGAAAGGGTTTAAATAGCATTATTTTAAAAGGAGCCCTATATAAAGGTAATTAACATGCCACCTCTAACATATCAATATTAAAAGGACAAAGGGTCACCATAATAAGTGATTGCAAGTATACAAGTAGCTTCATGTTGAAAATGGACAATACCATCACCTATTTAAAAATGGCAAAATGTAAAGACAACTATATTAAAATGTCAAATAATTAAGGAGGACATTATTGAAAAAGGACAAAGATAAAAACGTTAAAAATGACAGTAATTAAACATCATAATAATTCGATTTGTCTTCTTCATTAACCTCGCAAATTAAAACAAATATTTTTATTACAATTTACACAAGTATTCCATTGCAAATTAAGCAAATATTCCATTAGATAATTATATCCCCAACAACCAAGGGTAGAAATTTAACCAACAATTTCCACCTGTGAATAAATTAACAAATTCACAATAATAAATCTTCAGCCTTAGAATAACAGAAATTAGGGTTGACCATAATAGCAAATACAATTATTCCCAAGAATCAACACGCAAGCATCATATTCATTTCAGGCTTATCATGAGGATTCGATGTCACGCCTTAGCAACAGGAATATTTAAAGCCTAATTATACGTCTTAAATCGATTTGATAAAAACAAGTTCTTATCATACAACTGAAATTGACTAAATAATAATAATCTACAGATTTTTAATAAATGAAATAAAGTTACTCAGTGGGACGACATTGTTAACCTAAATTGGCAATGGCAGATTAAAACTGCGAATGAAATCGACCAGATATCTATGATTAAAGTGGGACGACAGTGTTAACCTAAATTTGGAACAACACATTAAATTCATGAATTAAATCACACAGGGTTCGCCAGGATTGGGAGGCAGGGATTGGTTATGCCTACAGTTGAGAGTTGGTGGCCTCGTAATCTGGTTGCTACGTTTAACAAGGATTTACTTGTCAGTCCATAAAGAAACCCTAACGGCGACAATAAGCGATCCATCCCCCATACCATCAATTAAAACTTGGCAGCGAGGATCTTGTGGTATGCGCGCCAGCCAGAATCATGGCAACCCTACCAAACTAGAAGCGAACACCCAATGAATACAACTGGGAATGAGGCATCGAGCACAAAGTTGTTAACCAAACCAACATTTTTATGCAAGGACACAGGTAAGGCATTGAGGATATTAAGGAGGCCGTTAACAAGACATTTAGAAATAATACGGACGCAAATTACTAACATAGTCTGAACTTGCAGAATTATAGCGAGAGCTGGGGAATGGAGGAGCTAAGTCGAGGTGGTAAAGGCACGCTCAGGCAGTGACATAAAGCCGCTGCAATCGTGGTATAAGTGCCCAACCCATGCCACGCATTTCATTTAGTGGAATCGGCTGTTCCAGCCACCCAAAACACAGTTGTTGAACTTCCTTAATCTTAATGCTAGGTTTCAAAAATAAAGATTTTACCAAATCGCTTAAGACTCACACTTTGTATAATAATACATTAGTAATGTGAAGCAACATACAACAATGAAATAATTCTCGAGCAATGGCTTATAACAAGTAACCTGGGTGCAAATACTCCTGCCTTCGTATTTTCAAATTCCATGGATCGAACCCCGTCTCCTGGGTTATTGAAACTTCTTTTATCTTATATGCTCGGCTTTTTAAAAAATAATTGTTTTATCCGAGAATAAATAACATCAACGTGATGGACGAGTAGAGAATAAAACGCTTAGGATGAAAATTCATTCATGATCAAAACAGGCTTAAAGAACCTAGAAAACGTCATCAAAGGGCACTCAAAGAAAATTCTTACACACGCTATCTCACCCAGGTAATAATGCAGTCTAAGTCTGGTTGATACAGGGTAAACACACAGTAAGGATGCACCAAGAACAGAAAAGGAAAATCACGATGGTTGGGAGTCTGTAGACAGTAAAATTTTTAATAAAAGATTCTTCTCACAGTCGATGTCAACTCCCACAGTAAAAAGACAAAAACGCCCAAAGCATAAAGGAGACAAACACACGGTAAGATTGGCCGCTGTAAATACAAGTGCCCACGGAGATAGGAGGAACCTGCTGTAATTAAAACGATTACTGTGCATAGAAACGCCCAGCGAAATAAGAGAAAATCCACGGCAAAAGGAAACGCCCCCTATATGAAGAAAAAAAACGTAGGTCACTAGGAGACTCTCAGCCATGGAAAAACCCGCCGGACAAGATATGAGAACGCCCACAAATACAAGGGAAACCCACCAATCCAGAAAAAAAACTGCCATTATATATATAAACACCCCTAACAAATGCCCACTGTAACAAATCGTAAACCTACTGAAAGAAGAAAACAAAAGTCGTCCATGGCATAAAAACGAAATAGCATAAACTCACTCCAAATTTACCTGAACCCTTAACCCATAACAAGGATCTTCTAGAAACCCCCTTTGTCTTACAGAGTATGAAGGACAACGAAACAACATTCCACAACAGTACAACCATAAGCGCAGCAATAAATCACTATGCATTCTACTCTACTCACTTCAGGAACATACCTTGGCCTGATTTGCTTGTCCTGTGCTCTTGCCGCTCCCGCTCCTTCTTGCCGACCACAAAGAACCCACCGGTACCTCCCAGCCAAACTCTAGGGGTACTCTTCTTCCCCCTCGTCCCCTCGAGCCGCAAAGGGGCCACACAGAATCAGAGAGTAACTAGCTTCTCAGCTCACCTCCAAGGCTGAGCTACCACTCAAGTATGCTGAGAATTCCCCAACTCCTACAAGAAATCAGTCCAGTCCCTCTCTCGCAGCATAACAATACCCATCTCCAAAAAAAGTCCCCCATCTCCCTTTTCTTTTCTAGATTCAAACCCTAATTCTTCTTTTTCTTAGGTTTTCCCCCCCTTTTTCCCTTTTGATTTTCTTACTTTTCTTTTTAATTTATTTGCTTTATATTATTTTAATTTACTTTTTTCTTTTCACAACTCAAGGAGTATGTGCACTCATTATTCATTTCCTTTTAATTTTTACATGCTTAACTTTGTTTGTTTAAAATTGTTTATAATATAAATATACATATATGTATTTTCATTTTTCTAGTTATAAGCATGCATTCATCTTTGTAGTTTATCATTATCCATCATTTAATTTACCATTAATATATATGTATATATAGGATAATGAGAGATTAAGGCGATGGAAAACCAGTATAGGGAAAAAATAAATGTATTACATAAAACGAATAAAGAGGAATTACGGGGAGGGATGGCGATATAGTAATGTGAACAAGACAAGTAAAAAGGAGATGGATACTGGAAGGTCGAGGCGATGGAGGGTAGTTTAAAAGTAGACAGGGATAGTGAGAGGTTAAGGTTCGGAGTTATTTTTTTTTTGTTTTTTTTTTAAATCTCTTTTATTAAGATCACACTAAATCCCCCCACCCCCTTTCCCAGAAGGTCTTAGGCTTAGGGTTTAGATTATGAGCTAGGCGACGATAGGTTAAGGGAATTGCTTAAGGTTTTATTCAGGTGTTGATGACTTAGGGTTAATTAGGCTGACTCCTTCAACCACCTTTATCGCGACGTGCCCTTCAGGTCACACCACATGCGCCAAGGGTGCCACTTTCCTCTGGAATTTCTTTTGGCGACGTTCCCTTCAGGATGCACCACGTGCTCCAAGGGTGCCACTCGCCGCCTGAGTTTCTTCTATGCGATGTGCCCTTCAGGATGCACCACATGCTCCAAGGGTGCCACTCACCGACTGAACTGATTGGTAGACCTCTATAACCCCTGGAGTAAACACTCTGCCAGGTGAACTCGTAGGAGACTAAGGGATCTAAGGAATAAGGCCCCCGCCTTATTGCACGCCCCTTATAATCATCATGAGAAACTGTCGCAGTCGACCCTCACGGCATCGTGGGTCCTCTCGAACTAGGTAATCGTTAACCTATAGTTCGAGCCATGGTGGGAGTGCTAGCAGGTGGTGGCAGGGCTGCTGTCTACCCCTCTCCCTCAACCTCTCTACATTTGTCTGTGGCCCCTTTACTCCATATGTGAGTCAAGTCGGCAAGCTATAGTTATCATGCATCACCAATAATCATGTCAGAAATGTCAACATCAAATCATCAATCAAATGAAACATCATAATAAACATATCAACCCAAAAGCACACTCCCTGACTTAGTCCGGAGTCCAAGGGGGTTCTATCAATGCCTTTGTATCCTCAAGGTCAAAAACCCTTCACACTCAATCAAACTGAGTCAATAGCACCCATCTACATTAAATAGTAACACATCATGTCATCTGTCAATCACATCATAATCAAATATAATAGGTCTAACATCAAAAAGGGGTCCAGATAACTTGTGAGCAAGTGTCCTCAAATAATAAGTGTTCTCAGTGCGCCAGAGCGAGATGTTACATACACCCCCTCCTGGTCTAAACTTCGTCCCGAAGTTTTTCAGTATAATGAAGAAATAAAGTATCACAGTATCATAAGTTTATTCATCAAACAAAAATGGAAACTGCTAACGCATATCATCCGTGTCCTCCCAGGTCGCCGAGTGTAGACTATAACTGTCCCACTGGACCTTGACCTGATCTACCGTTCGACGCCGTAACTGTCGAACGCGATGATCTAAGATGCAGACCGGCTCAGCCATGAGCACTCCCTCGTCCGATACCTGCAAGGAACTCAGGTCAATCACATGTGTAGGGTCACTAATATAATGTCTCAAAACAGATACATGAAAAACATCATGCATACGCCTCAAAGAATCAGGTAAGGCTGGTCGATAGGCCATGGGCCCCTTTCTCTCCACAATCTCGAAAGTTCCCACGAACCTAGGAGAGAGTTTATCTCCCTTTCCAAACTTGATCGAACTCTTATGTGGTTTAACCCGCAAGAAGACTCGATCGTCGACCTCGTAGCTACGGTTGACTCGGTGCGCATCGGCATAACTCTTCTATCGATCTTGCACTTCTTTAATTCTTTGTCTTATGGATTGCATCTGCTCTTCCATTTCTTGGATCACTTCTAGTCCCACTAGGACCCTATCCTCAAGCCGATCCCAACTCAAGGGTGTCCGACACGGTCGCCCATAAAGAAACTCAAAAGGCGCCATCTTGATGGTGCTTTGATAACTGTTGTTGTAAGCGAACTCTACTAGAGGCAAGAATTCCTCCCAACGCTTTTGTTGGTCCATTACGTACATGTGCAACATGTCTTCCAAGGTTTAGTTTGTACGTTCTGTCTGTCTGCCTGTCTCTGGGTGATATGTAGTACTAAAGTTAAGCTAGGTTCCCAAGGCCTCTTGGAAACTCGTCCAAAATCGTCTAGTAAACATTGATCCTCGATTGGATATAATCTTTTTAGGCACGCCATGCAGCCTCACAATCTCACTGATGAAAACTCTCGCTATGTCAGGTGCCTGATACATCGTACACACAGGAATGAAGTGATCACTCTTCGTCAGAGTGTCTACTACTACAAAAATCGAGTCGTGTCTCCTTGCCGTCAGTGGCAATCCAACAATAAAATCCATCGATAAAACTTCCCATTTCGATTCCGGAATGGAATGTGGTTGAATTAATCCTGCTGGGTGTCTATGTTCAGCCTTTACCTTCTGAGACTCGAGACATCTAGCCACAAAGTTGACTATGTTGGCCTTCATTCCTTTCCAAAAGAATAAGGGTTTGAGGTCTGCCCTCATCTTCGTAACTCCCGGGTGAGCCATGTAAACTGCTCTATGAGCCTCACTTAAGATCAACCTCCTCAACTCGTCGTTTGGCGGTACATAAATGTGACTTCTAAACCTCAATAAACCGTCACTATCAAGTGAATATCCCTCATAACGTGGTACCATCATGGTATTTTGTCCGATAAAATCCTTGACTTCTGTGTACCAGTCATCATCATGCTGTAAGGTGAGAATCTTCTCACGTATATTTGTCTGAAGAGGTAACACCGAAAAGATGCATGGCCTCCGACTCAAGGCATCCGCCACTCGGTTCACTATTCCCTTTATGTAAGAAATCTCGAAATCGTATTCGCTAAGAAATTCTGACCAACGCCGTTGTCGCACGTTCAGGTCACTTTGCGTAAAAATGTGTTGTAGTCCACAATGATCAGTCTTTAATTCAAATTTTCATCCAATAAGGTAGTGTCTCCAAACCTTCAAGGCATAAACGATGGCTAATAACTCCAAATCGTGCGTCGCGTAGTTCTCCTCATGCCTTCTTAACTTCCTTGAAATGTAAGCAATCACTCGTCCGTCCTGCATCAAGACTCTGCCTAAACCTTCCTTGGATGCGTTAGTGCATACCAAGAAGTCTGTGTCCATGTTATGGACCTTTAGTATTGGCGCGGTTGTCAGCAACCCCTTAAGCCTCCGAAAGGCCTCCGCGCATTTCTCTGTCCAAACAAACTTCTTGTTTTTCTTCTACAATTCCGTGATCGAATTTGCTATCTTCGAAAAACCCTCGACAAATCGTCGATAGTATCCTGCTAATCCCATAAAACTATGCACTTCTGTGACATTTGTTGGTGCAGGCCATTCCATAATAGCCTCAACCTTGGCTGGATCCACGGCGATGCCTTCGCCGGAGATGACATGCCCTAAGTAGTGAATCCTCGATTGGTAAAAAGAGCATTTGGACAACTTTCCATACAATTTTTGTTCTCGTAAACATTGTAGTACCAAGCGCAAGTTCTCATCATGATCCTCCGTCGTCCGAGAGTAAATCAAAATATCGTCAATGAATACTTGGACGAACTTGTCCAAGTACTCGCGGAACACCCGTTCATCAAACTCATGAATACCCCTGGGGCGTTTGTCAGTTCAAAAAGCAAAACAGTAAACTCGTAATGTCCAAATCTCATCTTAAAGGTGGTCTTAGGGATGTCATCCTCCTTGATCCGTAACTGGTGATATCCGGATCGCAGATCGATCTTGGAGAACACCATCACTCCCTTCATTTGGTCGAATAGATCGTCAATTCTACGTAAGGGATACTGATTCTTGATCGTCGCCTTGTTCAGTTGATGGTAGTCAATGCCAAGCCTCCATGATCTGTCCTTCTTTCATATGAAAATAACTGGCACACCCCACAGTGACACACTAGGGCGTATCAGTCCCAGGTCCAACAACTCCTTCAGTTGCATTTTCAATTCTTGCAACTCCGGGGTTGACATCCGATAGGGCGTTCTTGCTATCGGTTCGGTTCTCGATTTCAGGTCTATGGTAAACTCAAGTTCCCTCTCCGGTGGCATCCCAGGCAACTCCTCTGGAAATACGTCCGCAAACTCCTTCACCACCAGAAGGTGTTCTAGGCCTTCCGCTACTCCCTTCTTGTTGAACGCGAGGATCGCATAAAGTTTGCACCCCTTGAGTATACTCTTTCGTAACTGTAAGGAAGAGACGAATCGCAGGGAAACTCCCTGGTTCCGTCCTACAATCACACGTCTCTATCCTTCGTCATCTACCAAGCTCAACCATTTCCTCTTACAGTTGAGAATCTCCTCATGCGTTTCCAACCAATCCATACCGATCATGACATCATAAGATCCTAAGGTCATGACGTACAAGTTGAATCTCATGAAAAAATCTCCCAGGTTAAGGGCACAGCCCGTAACCTTTCCTCCCACCTTTTTTTTGGCTCCCGAAGCCATCTCCACGAAGATAAACTCATCCTTTTCGACTGGCTTTACCTTAATTCTTTTTAACGCTGCACCAAAAATGAAACTCTTAGTAGCTCCTGGGTCTATCAAAATGCTAAGGGTCTGGTCAGCGACCGTACCTGTCGTCTCGAGCACAGTCGACTGGTGCTCTGCCTGGCGGTTATTCACCGCAGCATGAATCCGATGGGCCTTGCCCAAATCTCCCACGGTAGCGGGTCCGGCTGATACAGACATCCTAGCCCTCTCCACAAGACAGTCGCACTGGTAGTGTGGCTCCCCACACGTCCAACACCCCTTCTTCGGCCTAGTAGTCCTGGTACTCGAAGTAGAAGAGGACTGCCCACTGACCTGGAACCCTGGTCTGTTCTGCTGAACATGCCTAAACTACTGTTGGTGCGGGCAACGCTAGTGCTGGTGCTGTGGTCCTCGATAAGGTGTTCGCTGTTGAGGTGGTGGTCATCATGGTGTAGTGAACGTGGATCCCCTCTGGAAGCCACGATTTCTTGATGTATGTCTCGCCGGTGCCTGATGTCGCGGTGCACTAGATGAACTCTGCCCTATGGGTCTCGCTGGAGTCCTGGTCTGACCCCCGCTGATAAGCTCCTCCTCTGCTATGAGGACCTTTTGGACCGCGTCGTGCAAGGTTTGAGGCATCAAGATCCTAACCTTGGCGCGTAGACTGTTGTTAAGGCCAAACACAAACCTGTTGACCTTGAACTTCTCTGTGTTAAGGTGCAGAGCATACCAGAGAAGATCCATAAAACGTGCCTCGTACTCGGGCACCGTACGACCTCCCTGTCGTAATGCATTAAACTCGTTGAGCTGACGCTCAATGAATTCTTCAGAAAGGTACCTCTCTCGAAACCGTTCCTCGAATAGTTCCCATGACACGTCTTCCACAGCCATGTTCAGCTACAGTAGGAGCGTCTTCCACCATAAAAGAGAACTCCCCTTTAGTTGAAAGACCACCATGCGGACCTTCATGTTGGAGGTATAATCGCGAGGTGCGAAGCACATCGCCATATTCTCCAACCATGCCTCGCTAGATGCGCCATCCAGGGCACCAAAGAACTCAGGAAATTTTACCTTCTCGAGTTCATAGTGAATGCTACCTGTGACGGCCGGTGCACATGGCAGAACCTCAGGGGGTGCTGGCGCCCTGGACTTGTCTCTGTCCAAATGGCTGATCAGAGCCTTGGACATGCGCTTAAAGGATCTCATCATCCCAATAACATCACCAACTTCTATATGTTCCTGTTCGAGCACTTGCTCGCTTCCCTGGGGGTTAGACCCCTCAGGCGTGGATGCTACTGGAGGCGTCTCGCCTCCTCCCCTAGCACCTCGTCGTCTGCCTCTGCGGCATCCTCTAACCATGATTACCTACACGCACACAATCAACTTGATCAACAACATTATAACAAAACCAACTCATAACAACGAAAGCCGTAGCGAACCCCAGGTCGCGGGTCGAACCGGCTCTGATACCATATGTAACAACCCTCCTAGCTAAGGACAACTACTCTATCAACCGGTGCAAATTTTTTTTGTTTGTTAAAGTGTGTGCATGCATGTAGAAGAAACAACCCCCTCGACTCTACGTCAACACTCGAACCAACAAGACGCAAGTAAGACGAACACAATCAAGACGACCCAACATATCATAGTGACAATAAGAAGCAAACGCCCCTGGACATGAGGCGGGCAACTAGCAGCTGTAGGAAGAAATAGACACCAGGGGTTAGTCACAGTACTGTCACAGAATGAAAGAATCCAATAGTAGAGTCGCAGTAGTGGAACTGTGCCTTTAAATAGCCCGAGAGTATTGATACGGCTCAGAGTGTGTCGTAAGAGTGGAACTGTGCCTTTAAATAGCCCGAGACTCTTGATACGGCACTGGATTCCTTCCACCGGATTTACACACAGACACAAATACTAAGCTACAAGAGGTGTCTAAATCCCGCCCAACACAAACATACTATGCAATACAATACCACCAGGTACTACAAAATTAGGGACAATCATGACCTCTACGGGAGACATAAGTCAGGAGGACTCTAACAACGACCCACTCCTATTGAGACCCGAAGACATCAATCAGGATCAATGCTCCATTACTTATTATTAATCTATGGTGCCCTTGTCCTAAGGTAAAAACCCAAAATTCTCAACCCCCGTTAATTAGTTATAGGGTCATTAGGCACTAGATACAGGACAAGCAATAGGCACAAGCGAATGGCATTTTCTGTTAAACGCCATAGTTGAGCAATGATTTCAATACCATAAGGGTAAATCCTCGAACATTACATTCTCATGTTATCTTGCCTTCCCTCCCAATTTATTACCATATATTGGAATAACCTAACAATACTGCATTGCAACTTCGAACTTAAGATTAACCTTCAATTTAACGAATACAACCTTGCAAGTAACACCATCATGGACATTTCAATTAAACAATTATTGACATTGTGATTCATCCATCATCATTAACATGGAAAATTATAACAAAAATACTAGTGCAATTTAACAAGTATCACCATTGCTCTTAAGCAATTTCTAGGGTTGCAGTCAAGCTTCATCATTAGCGTTCAATTTAAACATTATCCATCCTTGCCATTAACAAGTATAAGTCATTACGAATTAACCAACATTTGATAACTCAAGTCAACCACATCATAACATTGCAATTTAAACAATTATCATTATTGTAATTTAACAAGTGTTACCATGGCAATTAAGTAAATTAAACCATTATGTTTACATTTGCCAAGCTATAACCATTACAATATTTAAAAGGAAAGGGTTTAAATAGCATTAGTTTAAAAGGAGCCCTATATAAAGGTAATTAACATGCCACCTCTGACATATCAATATTAAAAGGACAAAGGGTCACCATAATAAGTAACTGCAAGTATACAAGTAGCTTCATGTTGAAAATGGACAATACCATCACCTATTTAAAAATGGCAAAATGTAAAGACAACTATATTAAAATGTCAAATAATTAAGGAGGACATTATTGAAAAAGGACAAAGATAAAAACGTTAAAAATGACAGTAATTAAACATCATAATAATTCGATTTGTCTTCTTCATTAACCTCGCAAATTAAAACAAATATTTTTATTACAATTTACACAAGTATTCCATTGCAAATTAAGAAAATATTCCATTAGATAATTATATCCCCAACAACCAAGGGTAGAAAGTTAACCAACAATTGCCACCTGTGAATAAATTAACAAATTCACAATAATAAATCTTCAGCCTTAGAATAACAGAAATTAGGGTTGACCATAATAGCAAATACAATTATTCCCAAGAATCAACATGCAAGCATCCTATTCATTTTAGGATTATCATGAGGATTCGATGTCACGCCTTAGCAACAGGAATATTTAAAGCCTAATTATACTTCTTAAATCAATTTGATAAAAACAAGTTCTTATCATACAACTGAAATTGACTAAATAATAATAATCTACAATTTTTTAATAAATGAAATAAAGTTACTCAGTGGGACGACATTGTTAACCTAAATTGGCAACGGCAGATTAAAACCAAGAATGAAATTGACCAGATATCTATGATTAAAGTGGGACGACAGTGCTAACCTAAATTTGGAACAACACATTAAAATCATGAATTAAATCGCACAGGGTTCGCCAGGATTGGGAGGCAGGGATTGGTTATGCCTGCGGTTGAGAGCTGGCGGCCTCGTAATCTAGTTGCTACATTTAACAAGGCTTTCCTTGTCAGTCCGTAAAGCAACCCTAACGGTGACAATAAGCGACCCAGCTCCCATACCATCAATTAAAACTTGGTAGCGAGGATCTTGTGGTATGCGCGCCAGCCAAAATCATGGCAACCCTACCAAACTAGAAGCGAACACCCAATGAATACAACTGGGAACAAGGCATTGAGCATAAAGTTGTTAACCAAACCGACATTTTTACGCAAGGACACAGGTAAGGCATTGAGGATATTAAAGAGGCCGTTAAAAAGACATTCAGAAATAATACGGACGCAAATTACTAACATAGTCTGAACTTGCAGAATTATAACGAGAGATGGGGAATGGAGGAGCTAAGCCGAGGTGTTAAAGGCGTGCTCAAGAAATGACTTAAAGCCGCCGCAACTGTGGTATAAGTGCCCAATCCATGCCACGCATTTCATTTAGTGGAATCGGCCGTTCCAGCCACCCAAAACACAGTTGTTGAACTTCCTTAATCTTAATGCTAGGTTTCAAAAATAGAGATTTTACCAAATCGCTTAAGACTCACACTTTATATAATAATACATTATTAACGTGAAGCAGCATACAACAATGAAATAATTCTCGAGCAATGGATTATAACAAGTAACCTGGGCGCAAATACTCCTGCCTTCATATTTTCAAATTCCATGGATCAAACCCTGTCTCCTGGGTTATTGAAACTTCTTTTATCTTATATGCTCGGCTTTTTAAAAAATAATTGTTTTATCCGAGAATAAATAACATCAACATGATGGACGAGTAGAGAATAAAACGCTTAGGATGAAAATTCATTCGTGATCAAAACAGGCTTAAAGAACCTAGAAAACGTCATCCAAGGGAACTCGAAGAAAATTCTTACACACGCTATCTCACCCAGGTAATAACGCAGTCTAATTCTGGATGATACAGGGTAAACACGCAGTAAGGACGCAGCAAGGACAAAAAAGGTAAATCACGATGGTTGGGAGTCTGTAGACAGTAAAATTTTTAATAAAATATTCTGCTCACAGTCATTGTCAACTCCCACAGTAAAAAGACAAAAACGCCCAAAGCATAAAGGAGACAAACACACGGTAAGATTGGCCGTTGTAAATACAAGCGCCCACGGAGATAGGAGGAACCTGCTGTAATTAAAACGATTACTGTGCATAGAAACGCCCAGCGAAATAAGAGAAAACCCACGGCAAAAGGAAACGCCCCCTATATGAAGAAAAAAAATGTAGGTCACCAGGAGACTCTCAGCCATGGAAAAACCCGCCGAACAAGATATGAGAACGCCCACAAATACAAGGGAAACCCACCAATCCAGAAAAAAAATTGCCATTATATATATATATATAAACGCCCCTAACAAATGGCCACTGTAACAATTCGTAAACCTACTGAAAGAAGAAAAGAAAAGTCGTCCACGGCATAAAAATGAAATAGCATAAACTCACTCCAAATTTACCTGAACCCTAAACCCATACAAGGATCTTCTGGAAACCCCCTTTGTCTTACAGAGTATGAAGGACGAAGAAAAAACATTCCACAACAATACAACCATAAGCACAGCAATAAATCACTATGCATTCTACTCTACTTAGTTCAGGAACATACCTTGGTCTAATTTGCTTGTCCTGTGCTCTTGCCACTCTCGTTCCTGCTTTCCGACCGCAAAGAACCCACCGGTACCTCCCAGCGAAACTCTAGGGGTTCTCTTCTTCCCCCTCAGCCCCCCGAGCCGCAAAGGGGCCACACACAATCAGAGAGTAACTAGCTTCTCAGCTCGCCTCCAAGGCTGACCTACCACTCAAGTCTGCCGAGAATTCCCCAACTCCTACAAGAAATCAGTCCAGTCCCTCTCTCACAGCATAACGATACCCATCTCCCAAAAAAGTCCCCCATGTCCCTTTTATTTTTCTAGACTCAAACCCTAATTCTTCTTTTTCTTAGGTTTTCCCCCCCTTTTTCCCTTTTGATTTTCTTACTATTATTTTTAATTTATTTGGTTTATATTATATATATATATATATATTTTTTTTTTCACAACTCAAGGAGTATGTGTGCTCATTATTCATTTCCTTTTAATTTTTACATGCTTAACTTTGTTTGTTTAAAATTGTTTATAATATAAATATACATATATGTATTTTCATTTTTCTAGTTATAAGCATGCATTCATCTTTGTAGTTTATCATTATCCATAATTTAATTTACCATTAATATATATGTATATATCGGATAATGAGAGATTAAGGCGATGGCAAACCAGTATAGGGAAAAAATAAATGTATTACATAAAACGAACAAAGAGGAATTACGAGGAGGGATGGCGATATAGTAATGTGAACTAGACAAGTAAAAGGGATATGGATATTGGAAGGTCAAGGCGATGGAGGGTAGTTTAAAAGTAGACAGGGATAGTGAGAGGTTAAGGGTCCGAGTTATTTTTTATTTATTTATTTATATTTTTTAAATCTCCTTTATTAAGGTCACACGAAATCCCCCCCCCCCTTTTCTAGAAGGTCTTAGGCTTAGGGTTTA
>JZKD02S0981259.1:137640-158344 GCA_000966675.3 Picea glauca | reverse complement strand
CTTCCATCTATTCCCCACTCATCATCTCCCTGACCTATCACTGTCTCGACATCACCCATCATCCTCTCACCTCTTGTGTGTGTCTCCCACTCCTAGTCGTCTCCTCCCTAACCGACTGTCTTCACTCTCCCTTCACCATCACATCCTCTTTCCTCACCAATTCACCACCATACAACCATCCTCTACCTTTCCAGGTGTCTTTTCCTCTTTTATTTTTTCTCTCTTATCTCCTGACATCTATACCCCCCATGTATACATCCCCTATTTCCTCTACCTTAGCATCCACAATTATTACCACTCGTCCACCTGATCACTTCCCCTCCACCACGCCTATCGACATGGCCTCCCCTCATCTCACCCCCACACCACGAATGTTAAATATCCACTGCTTGTGCACCTCCCATTCACCAATTTGTGTCATGCGCCCTGTGTTATCCTCATCCACGTTCGTAGATCAGGCCTCCTCGTAGCATCCCAATGAAGAAGTAGAAGCTAATGAGAGGCCACCATGATTGTTCAAGAGCAGAGCTGACCAGGAATTATCTTCCCCGGAGAAATCCATTATTGAGGTAGTTGATGATGGTTGAACATTGTCTCGTTCCATAAATAGAAAGCCAGGAAAAGATGAGCGTAGAGGCAGACTGTCAGTCCTATCTGACAGAAGATCGCGTCTGATAGATGACTGCATGGGAAGTCTACCTAACGTTTGCATGAGCATCTTGACAGAGAATCTCTTCAATGTCAAGCATTGATCTCCTGACATGATCGTGTGACAAACAATCAGAACCAGTTCTAAAGTATACGTATGCATTTTTCTCCATTTTGGGGGCCATATATGGTAGAGCTAAACTCCTGATTGTAAAGATTTAAGGAGACCTTTGGTTCTTTGGTTATATACTGATGTTTGAGACTTCTTGTTTAATGGTACCCAACCCACTCTTCTCTTTTCCTCTAACTCTTAAAGCGTGGGCATGGTTGATCCAGTTGGGTGTTGTAATGACTGAGTAATGCAAGTTTGATTATATCAAATTTTGCAGTGTTTTAAGTTTCTTGAAGTTGTTCGGATCTAAGAGGACCTCATATATGAGAATTTCCCCTCGTAAAAGCTACTGGAAGACCGGACGTCCAGAGAAGACTTGATTTCCCTTTTGTTTTCCTCCACATACTCACCACTATGCAACTTACAGGCCTAAGTTAGATCAAGACCTCACCTATCTTGGCATTTCCAACCTAGTTTTCTGAGTTAAAGTGATATTATTCTGAGTTTATTCTCTGTCTATCACCCTCTTTATAAAACAAATTATGGCATAAAACTGATGGGTATCAGGCTTCCTCTTGCTGCAATCCAGCAGTGACTTCCAGTGCCTTTGCTGGGGTTGAAGTTGAATATATTCCCCGAGATTGAACGACATTTTAGCCTCCGATCCTAAAGGTGCATTAGGTATCAGAGCTCTAAAATATTGTTGTTGTCCACCTAGCGACTCCATTGTGACAAATACACTACGGTGAACCTACTTCTTTAGTTGTGGCTTCAAGAGGTAGGCATATGAGGTCTACTCCACAACTTCCTTTAGAAATAACTAAAGAAGATCTTGAGAAACTGATCAGAAAATGAAATGCCCTCAAAGAAGGATCTTCTACTGCTGAACCAGGTATTTCTGATAGTTCTCACTACCCTCTGTTAAAAACTACAATATCTACTTCTTAGTTTTCTATCAAACCTCCTGCTGGAGTTTCTAGAACTTTAAATTTCGGGAGAGTTCTTGTTGATTTTTCCCCTCCTCGTCTAGTATTGAAGGGAGAAAGCCTTGTCACTCCTTTCTCCCTTGAAGTTGTTTCTTGGTCTAGACCCAGGACCATAGAATATTTTCCCACTTCTAGCTTTACCACCCCTCCTCCTATTATTGTTGTTTCTACTTCAGAAAGAGAAGCCTTTGTTGACTCAAGCCCTGTAGCCTTTTCTCTGAATCCTCTATTGTTTCCTTTCCCTCTTGCAAGCTGTGTTTTAGTTTCCCATGTCAGAAAACCTTCTCCTCCTAGTTCTCCTCCACTTAATATCCCTATAGCAGGTGCTAATCCCCTTGTAAACATAATGGATTCCATTGTGGCTGTGAGGTATGCCCCTCTAGTTCTACCTCAGCCCTTGAAGTCTCTCCTTACTAGATATTATCTCAAATACATGCCTAAATTCACTGGCGAAGAAGACATAACTTCTAAAGAGCACCTTGCTACCTTCTACAGTTATGCAGAAAACCTGAACATTGAAAATGAAGATGTATGGATGAGATTTTTTGTCCAGTGTCTTGATGGTGAGGTTAGGACATGGTTCAAGGGACTGACCCTTGGATATATTGTTGGAATT
The DNA here is from genome assembly GCA_000966675.3 of Picea glauca. Classification (NCBI taxonomy): domain Eukaryota; kingdom Viridiplantae; phylum Streptophyta; class Pinopsida; order Pinales; family Pinaceae; genus Picea; species Picea glauca. Next base: position 155,982 of record JZKD02S0981259.1, on the reverse strand, counting down.
GAAGCTCTAGATAATTCTTTCTTAAGATAGTGGGGAGATAAAAAAGATTTGATGTATTACATGATAGAGTTTGGGTCCTTGAAGAAAAAGGAAGGAGAGTCTGTCTCTGACTTCTCCAAAAGATTCAACAAGATGTACAATAAGATCCCTGCTTAGATAAAACCCTTAGAAGATTATGCTAAAATTACTTATGCTAGTGCTTTTGACCCTGATTTCTACGTCCTGCTCATATAAATAAGAGATACTTCCTTGGCTAACATGAAAAATGAATCCCTAGAAGTAGAATCTAATGTGTTGGAAGTTAACAGGCTCATGATAAAGTCTGACAAAGATAGAGGGAAAGGAAAGTCTAAGGCCTCAACCTCTGGTTCTTCTATATCTCACCCTCAAGTGGATGAATTGACCAAGTGGTGAAGTCCTTAACTGCAGAAATGGAGAAGATGAAATTTCAGGGGAAGTAGACATACATAAATCCCCAAAACATTGATAACAGGGGCAACTTCAAGAGGTCAAATAACAATGTTCCTCAAATGATGCCAAGCGAATAAAAGAACAAAGATAGAGATGATCATAGGATCCAAAACCCTCTCCAAAATAACCTTGTTTCTTATGAGGAAGGAGAGGAGATAGATGAACTTCGTCATGAAATCCATTGTTTTGGGGACACCTCTCCTTTCCCCCATTTGAATCAATCTACATATGAAGAGTCTTTTATGAACAATCAAATCAATGAGCTGAGTAAGGGGTAGAAGGCCAAAGACAATAGTCCTAACAGATACAATCTCGGATCAAAGAAGAAATAAGAGAAGTCTAATCATCCCGTTATAGAAGAAAATCCTGCTAAGCAAGCAACAAATATCACCAAAGAAAAGAAAGCTCACAATCTCTCGCCAATAGCCAAAGACCCTGCCCTCGAGGTGAGATAAATTATGAAGCCCCCTTCCTCCTTCATTTTTGAGCATGAAATTCAAAAGATCAGAATCCATGTCCCCCTTTCAGAGCTTTTCAAGCATGGAGGTTTCAGAAAATCCCTCTCTAAGTTGTTACATCCTAAGCCACCTTTCCATTCCATAGATTCAGTAAATCTCCAAGATGAAAAGACAACAGTCATCCTAGGTCCCATGGTAGAAGACATAGATGATTCATCCCCCCCCTTCTACACATCCTTGAACATTCATGACAAGGTGCTACATAATTGTCTGATGAATTCTGGGGCATCTCATAACCTTATGCCCAAAACTGTCATGGAAGAGCTTGGGCTGGAAGTCACAAAGACCTATCATGATTTTTACTCTTTTGAATCTAGGAGAGTGCAATGTATCAGAGTTATCAAAGATCTAGTGGTAACCTTGTTTCAGCTGCCCATGAATAGTGTGGTCATGGACGATGTGATAGCTGATGTTCCTCCTAAGTTTGGCATGTTGTTGTCAAGATCTTGGATAAAAATACTTGGGGGAACCTTTCATATGGACCTAAACTATGCTACCATTTAAGTCATTTGAGGGGAGCACTAAATATTGTACAGAGAGGCTCAATTGTATTACATTGTAAGTGATGAAGCAGATCCCACCAATCATCCCATCTTTTCCCTTGAAACTAATTTGGGATCCAGCTTGTTGCAACTCACCAACACCCCTGAGCCTCCTCTTCAAATCAGAAAGCAACCAATTAGCCCCCATGAGGATTATCCTTCAACTAGTTCTATGTGGAAAATGTTCTTTGATGGAGCTTCTTCTAAAGATGGTGCAGGTGTTTGAATAGTATTTGTTTCCTCTTCTCAGGAAACCATATCTCTGTCATACAAATTAGAGTTTGACGCCACCAACAATGTGGCAGAGTATGAAGTTGTTACCTTGGGATTGAGAGATGCAAAGGATATGGGAATAAAGGAAATATCAGTGTTTGGTGATGTTCTGTTGATCATCTAGCAGGTCAGAAACATCTATTAGGCCAAGCATCCTTGACTGAGGAGTTACATAAATGAAGTATGGGACCTCATTGACAGTTTTTTCCTATCTTTCAATATATCATTCATTCCAAGGGAAGAAAACACTATTGTTTATTCTCTATCTATTTCAACAAGAAATTTCAAAATTCCCTTGCCACCCAGGCTTAGGTATGACATAGAAGTAAAATACAGGCCCTCCATACCTAACAATGTCAAGCATTGGAAGGTTTTTGAGGATGACCTTGAAATCAAAATATTCCTGGAGATTGTTGATGACTTTTCAACACTACACATTGATCAAGACTTTGATTCTAAAGCATATCTTCATGCTGGTAATTTTCTGAACATGATTGTTGATCATCACATTGTTCAATTGCCTAGAAATCACATCCCAAAGGGGCTGGTCCCTTTGGAAAGGATATTTTACAACAATGATGTGGCAGTGAAAGGAAACAACTCAAAGGAGGATGCAGAGGTGGCTGAGTGCACCATTGGCACAAAGGAGATTCCCAAGTTTGTCAAGATGTCCAATGACCTGTCAAAGGAGCAGAGGGGAGAATATACTGAGATATTAAAATAATTTACTGATGTGTTCGCCTGGACCTATGAAGACCTCAGAACATATGACACAACTTTCATTGAGCATAAGATGCCACTAAAGGAGGAGGCCAAGCCATTTAGATAGAAGCTAAGACAGATTAATCCTATGTTGTTTCCTGTCATGGAAAGGGAGGTAAAGAAAGTTTTGGATGCCCAAATTATTGTCCCTTTGAGATATTCTGAAAAAGGGTAGCCAATTTGGTCCCAGTGAGAAAGAAAAGTGAAGAAATCAGACTCTATTTTAATTTCAAAAATCTGAATAGGAGTTCAAAGAAGGATAATTACCCCCTGCCCAAGATGGAACATATATTGCAGAAGGTAACAGGTGCATCTAGGATATCCATGATTGATGGATTTTCTGGCTATAATCAGATATCAATCCTACCTGAGGATAGAGAAAAGACAACTTTCACCACTCCCTGGGGAACATTCATGTATGCCAAAATTCCCTTTGGATTGATGAATGCAGGGGAAACCTTTCAAAGAGCCATGGACATTGCGTTCATTGGGGAAAGGGGCCAATTTGTATTCATCTATATGGATGACATCACAATCTTCTCTGGATCTGATAAAGGGCATTGTTTCCATCTGAGGAAAATGTTCTTGAAATGCAGAATGTTTCACCTTTATTTGAATCCTAAGAAATTTTTGTTTTCCATGAAGGAGAGGAAGTTGTTAGGCCATATAGTATCAACAGAGGGATTAAGAATTGATCCCAACATAGTGGAGGCAATGCAAACCATTTCACTTCCTAGGTCTAGAAAAGAAGTTCAGACTTTCCTGGGAAAGATCAACTTTCTGAGAAGGTTTGTCTCCAATTTTCTAAGTTGGTAAAGCATATCACAACCATGTTCAAAAAGGGAAATGAAGTAAAATGGACATCATAACCTAGGGAATCCTTTGACCAAATCAAAAAATCATTGACTGAGGCACCTGTGCTTATCATTCTTGATTATTCTAGGGATTAACTATTTTTTTCTTTTGCTTCTTTCGATACAGTAGCAATGGTTTTATTGCAGAAAAATGAAGAAGAATGAGAGCAACCCATTTCCTTATTCAATAAGGAATTAAGAGATGCATAAGTTAGGTATGAAATCATGGAGAAACGGGCTTATTCCTCGGTGAAAGATCTCAAAGCTTTCAGAGCCTATATCTTGCACTCAAAGCTAATTGTATATGTTCCTTCAACCTCTATGAAGGACATCCTTATACAGCCTGACATAGATGGGAGAAGGGGTAAATGGATTGTCAGGATCCTTGAGTTTGACCTAGAGATGAATCCCACCAAGTTGGTTAAAGGGTAGGTTTTATCCAAGCTGCTAGTTGAATCCAATTGTAAATCCTTGCGAGTTAACTTTATCAATGATTTATCATAAAATCAACAGGCTAAATTGTCTGATGACAATCCTCGAGATAGTCCTCCACTAGCAGAGTGCACCTGGTATACAGATATTATTTATTTTCTTCTAGAATTAAATCCCCCTAATGAAATGGGGAAGAGTAAGGAAAGATATTTAAAGCTCAAAGAAGTCAAATATTTTTTTATTGACCAAGTATTGTACTGGAGAGACCCTCTAGGGGTGTTTCTAAGGTGTATGAACCCACAGGAGGCCCAGAAAGTGACGTTTGATTTCCATAGCAACCTATGTGGGGGACACCATTTCTGGAATACCACAACCCATAGAATTCGCAGGGCTAGGTACTACTGGCCCACCTTATTCAGTTATGCTTGTAGAGAGGTTAGAGCCTGCATAAAATGCCAAAGGTTCTTAGGAAAGAAACAACTCAAATCTCTGCCACTAAATCTTATAGTAGAAACAACACCCTTTCAACAATGGGGGTTGGAATTCATTAGAGCGATTCACCCTCCTTCAAGCGGGCAACACAGATGAATCCTGACTGCAATGAACTATTTTACCAAATGGATAGAAGCTATCCCCACCGTGAGTGCTTTACACAAATTTATCATCATCTTCCTAGAGCATATCATAGCAAGGTTTGGATGCCCCAATAGAATTATCACTGATAATACTGCCTCTTTCAATTCTGAGCATATGGTTAATTTTTGTGAGTAGTTTGAGATTTCACTGATTCATTCCACTCCCTATTATCCTCAAGGAAATGGACTAGCAGAGTCTTCCAATAAAGGCATGATCAAGCTCATTAAAATATTGTTGGAATATAATAGGAAGGCCTGGTATTCAAAACTCAAATTGTCTCTATGGGCTGATTGAGTGAAATCCAAGAGGTCCTTAGGAACCTCCCCTTTCCATCTTGTTTATGGGACAAAATTTATGTTTCCCACTCAATTGGCTCTATGTGTAGCCAAATTATTTCAATATTATGAAGGGGAGCCATACAATATGATTAGAAGAATTCATCAACTGATGGAAGTGCAGCACACCAGAGAGAAGGTGATGGACAAAGCTCACAGTCATCTGCAAAAGATCAAGTAGGCCTTTGACAAGAAGGTCAGAAAGGAGGAATTTGAGCTGGGAGATTTGGTTCTTAAGTGGGATGCACTGAAGAAGGATAGAGGAAAACACACCAAGTTTGAATCTCTCTGGATTAGGCTCTTCAAAATCTCCGAAGTATTTTTAAACAACATGTACAGGTTCCTGGATTTGGAGGGAGAAGAAGTTTTTAATGGCCTATTGAATGGGAATTTCTTGAAAAAATGTTTTCTTGAGCCTTAAGTGGTTCTTCGGTTTCTTGTAAGTATTGTTTTCCTGCTTGTTTTCGTCTTAATAAGGGATTCCATAGCCCAACAACAAGGTATTGAAGCTGTAAAAAGAGTTCTTGGTAGCTTGTAGGGGGCGTTCCATCCCCCATGGAGCCTGATGTTATCACCTAATGTTGTAAGGGGGATGTTTTCCTAGTGAGTTCCCCCTTTGGCAGAAAAAATGAGAAAAATAGGTTGAAAAACCAGTTGTCCTAAGTTTGATGGGTAGACACATATGATTTAAAATAGGCATGGATATGACTGGTCGTGATCCATGTGCCCAAATCTACAGATGAGGTCCGATTCTAGATCCCCCCTACGGTTCTTCCTTTAATGATGGTGGGAGGGGGGGGGGCTCTGATATAGTTTCTCACAAGTTTGAATGGATGGAATTAAAGTTCCCAGATCTATGGGCAAGGTCCAATTTTGAACCCCCCTTGCTCTTCTTCCTTTAACGTAAGAGGGGGGGTCTGGAATTAACCAGTTCCTATGAAAGCACCCCTTCTATCCTGACACCTACCTCCCAAGACTGCCCTCTAGTCATATCCTTCCATCCATCCCCCACTCATCGTCTCCCTAACCTATCATCGTCTCGATATTTCCCATTGTCCTTTCACCTCCTTTCGTGTGTCTCCCACTCCCAGTCGTCTCCTCCCTAACTAGCTGTCTTCACTCTCCCTTCACCATCACATCCTCTTTCCTTGCCAAGTGACCAGCATACACCCATCCTCTACCTTTCTAGGTGTTGTGTCCTCTTTTCTTTCGTCCCTCTTATCTCTTGACATCTGTACCCCCCATGCCTCTGTCTCTTATTACCTCCCCCTCAACGTCCATAGGTCTTACCACTTGTCCACCTGATCACTTCCCCTCCGTCATGCCTATCCACATGGCCTCCGCTCATCTCACCCCCACACCACACATGCTAAATATCCACTACCTGTGCACCACCCATTCACCAATTTGGGTCATGCGCCCTGTGTTATCCTCATGCACATCCACAGACTGGGCCTCCTCATAGCACCCCAATGAAGTAGAAGAAGCGAATGAGAGGCCTCCATGATAGTTCAGGTCCAGAGTTGACCAGGACTTATCTAGCCCCGAGAAAGTAGTTATTAAGGTAGTTGATGGTGGTTGAATGTCGTATCCTTCAGTAAATAGAAATCCATGAAAATATGAGTGTAGAGGTAGACTGTGAGTCCTTTCTGACAAAAGATCACATCTGATAGATGACTGCATGGGTAGTCTGGCCAACATTTCCATGTGTAGCCTGACAAAGAATCTCTTCAACATAAATCATTGATCTCCTGACATGATCGTGTCACATACAATCAAAGCCAGTTCTAAAGTATATGTATGCATTTTCTCCATTTTGGGGGCCATTGATGGTAGATCTAAGATCCCGATTGTAAATCTTTAATGAGAACTCTCATTCTCTGGTTATATATTGATGTTTGAAACTTCTTGTTTAATGGTAGCCAACCCCCTCTTCTCTTTTCCTATGACTCTTAAATCTTGGGCATGGATGATCCAGTCGGGTGTTGTAATGATTGAGTAATGCAGGTTTGATTATATCTGTTTTTGCAGCATTTTAATTTTCTTGAAATTGTTCGGATCTGAGAGGATCTCATATCTGAGACTTTTCCCCCCTAGAAGATGATGGAAGACTGGATGTCTAGAGAAGACTTGATTTCCCTTTTTCTTTCCTCCACATACTCACCACTATGCAACTTATTGACCTAAGTTATATCAAGATCTCACCTATCTCAGTGTTTCCAACCCAATTTTCTGAGTTAAAGAGATATTGTTCTGAGTTTATTTTCTGTCGATCACCCTCTTTATAAAACAACCTATGACATAAAACTAATGGGTATAAGGCTTGCTCTTGCTGCAATCCAAGAGTGACTTCTGGTGCTAGTCAAATGGTATATATAAATAGTTTATCATATAAATTGTCATAACCTTAACTCTATCTATATCAAAATACTTATGCATATATTGTTTACAATAATATACAACACTATATAATATATGGATACTATATACAACCATAGCATACTTATCTCGTTTAAAATATATGGCATTAAACCTAACCATAGTATTCCATAATCATTTAATACACAAGATACTATCGTGACATGACTTTTAGCCTAACGATATAGTTATCGTTTAACACACATAACACTACAAGCTGGACATATAGTTAGCAACATACCCAATGATACCTATCATTAATCATAAGGTTTAACATGTTGGGAACCATACAAAGTATTCCCTTAACTTAGAGTGGTGATCATAAACCATTACACACACAATTCGTAATCCCAGCTGGATGGCATCATGACTCAGCAATATATTGGTTTGAAAATTGTTTAATGGAGGATGTCAGTCTGCCATTTAACCCCTGGCTAATCCATTTAATGGAGACCTGAACTATACCCTCCTAGAATTGACACTTCAGCCACTGCGTCCAATGTAACCCCTCCATCTCCATGGTTTCACATGGAAAAGGTATTGGCATGTACCTCACATTACTCCTCTAATGAGACCCAAGGTAATCATTGTTCATTGTAATGATTGTCTTTGCGTGAAAATGCTCTTTTCTCTGCAAGCTAACCTTTCCCATTCTTTGCATGGTCGACGACAATGGAAGCTCAACTCTGGTAAATCATAATGGGAGGAGGCTACATGAATCTGGTTCCTCTTCTGCTCAAAGTAAGAAAGGCTTCACTGCTCTAGTTCTCTGCAATATCATGTATAGCACTTTGTTTGGCAAAGTATTAGCATATCATTTATGTAAATGTTTTCTCCTGGGGATCTTCAGGGTTTTACAGTTCTCGGGACTTGGGTTAGAGTACTCTCTGGTTGGATGATACTCTTCTAATATTCATGGATTACGATTCTCTTGTGGTCATAACTACTTTACAAGTTATCTATTAGTATTATTTTCACATTCTCCTATAACCACTATTATAGCAATGTTAACCCTACCATTACCCATATCTGTTTTGTTTGTTCTTTGTGGAAGAAACTCGTATATCTATACCATGTGTGAGAATATATTAACATTGTAATTCGTAAATATGTTCTGGAGTATTTATTTTAGAATTCTAATGTGTAATGGATACTCTATGTAAGCATAAATGTATAAATTTCTTGTTAATATTCCTTGTAGGGTTCCTCTCTATGTAGTTGGTTTAACACACTCTGGAATTCATATATTTAACTATATGAAAATATATGTATATATATATATATCGAAATAATCCTCTAAGGAATTTGTGGATGCATTCTGTGTAGTTTCATTAGCACTTGGTGGAAAATCGTAGATACCCTATGCAGACAAGTGTGGAAAAATAACTCTTTTGTGTGTTTTCCATAAATCACACTATGTGTACATGTCAATGGTTAACCTTATACTCATGATTTACCACCTGGGTTTCCTACAACAACATCTAGAGGGACATAATTAACCCTTTGTTTGTAATTTACACTCAGTAATTATACAATGTTAAACACATTGGCAAATTTTAACTCTCTGTTTGCATAATTTATCTTCTTTCATTTATAGATCGTAGGTATATGTGTATCCACCAACATCGACCCTGTGTTCATGAAGTTTCATTATGTATTTCCTACAGTGAATCCATATCGGGCACCACTAATCCTCAGTTTTGTATATTTTACTTTGTGTTTTAGATATCAATTCGTAATTTAATTCTGGGTTATACATAGAAAATTGTTAGACATTACTCGTAATCTATATATATACTTTGAATTTCAATTGATTGCCTCTGTGGAATATCATGATTACGCTACGAAATATGTAACTCATAATTCCATTCTCTGTGCATGTAATTTCATTAGTTACCCCTGTGGGGATTAGTAAATGTGCCTGTGTGGTTATAGATAGCAGTTTTAAATCCTTTGTAGATAGTAAGTTTACGCTACAAGTAATTTACACTACTCTCTATAAATCGTAACTTACGTTGTGTTTACAATAGCCTTTTTTTTACAGTCTGTGGGTATTCACAAATGCACTCTGTATATTTACTTTATCCCTGGATAATTATTAACTTGTGTATTGATTTTACCACTGTATAACTTATAACTTGTGTATTTATTATATCACTGAATATACTATAACTTATTTTCTGTATATATGAAACTATTTTTCTCAAATTGCATCAATTAATAACGGGGCCTTGTTTCATTTTTGCAAGGGTACCCATCAGCTGAATTATGGGTCCACTCCTCCCCCTTTAGGTCATGGACAGATCATTGCATAAGAACCAGTGGCAAATATATTTTATGCCAAACTCAATATAAGTATTGTCTCATCTGGTTTCATTATTTTTTTTCCATTAAATACTTAATATAGTTTACTAAACCTACCGTATTCACCTTTTGCAGGTTTATACAAATCGAGGTGAGCAAATCAACGAAAGCCTTCTTGCTTGAAAAGGTACTTAGGTTCTGATCTTGGCATTTAACGAATTCTTCTTAGATTTTTTCTACAAGTGGTAATGGATTCCTTGACCTATGGTACTCCACTATAATAATTTTAACCATGATCACATGGACACACAGGTTGTTTGTAATTATTGACAATTGAATACACAGGTTATTTGCAACCATTTTGAACAAGATTCATTGAATGTAACAACTATTGTACCATGCATTTGTATACTATTGAATAACTTTTTTTGTGGTTATAAACATAAAGAATATGTAAAAATATATGAAAATTGGTATTCTTTCCACCTATTGTTTATGGTACTTGTATAAATTTGAAATAACAATTCAATGTATATCTATTTCAATGGTTAATAAGAACATAGTAACAATTCTACTTTTCCTTTATCCATGAACATATATATATATATATATATATATACACACACAAAACCATTTATATATATGAATAACCCTACTTAATGACTATTAGGAACATACAATAGTTCTTTCATTTCTTTATGTATGATTACAATACATGTATGTATGACTATATATATATATGTATAACCCTATTTCATGATTAAATAGAACAAACACTAGTTCTTCTATTTCTGTTAAGTGAGAACATATATATATATATATATATATATATATATATGTGTGTGTGTGTGTGTGTGTGTGTGTGTGTGTGTGTGTGTGTGTATACAATCATCACATAAACCATATCATTCCTGGAAAATAATAATCAACAAAATATTAACAAGAATGCAAGGTACATGTCTGAAAATTTGATGCTGGGACATAAATGGAACAACCACATTCCACCCAACCATAGAACAGAAACAACCAAGTTTACTTACCCTGTTCACCCCTAGCCTGACCATGAGTCCATAAGAGAAAACTAAAATGATCCTCCTTGCTATTAGATTACTGAGAGGGGGAGTGAATTAGTAATAGTGTAATTATAATCCTTTTTCTCCAAATAATCCAAGTGTTATATAAATGTAGAATTATTATCCAATAATGAGCAATAAGAAATGAACAATCACACACATACACAGTACACCAATGTTTTACGTGGAAACCCAAATCGAGAGAAAACTACAAAATGTTTTTTCTTACATGTCTTGAATAATTACATTCATTGGAAGCATCGACTTCCTTTGTTTTCCATTTGCAACTGGAAGGAGGCTCCAACCCCGTAATTTCTCAAGCTACAACTTGAGGGAAGCTCCAACTCCTCAATTCTATGGCTACAACTAAAAGGAGGATACAACCCCCTATGTTCTCTAGCTACAACCGATAGGTGGCTAAAACCACCTATCCTTTCCCCATCCAACCGCTCTGAAGTAGAAGTAGAATGGTGGAACCACTGTCAATCTATCACTCTGAGATATATTGTTGTACAACTGTATCAACCTATAAAACTGACTTGTATCCAATCTATATAACTTCCCTATAATCAATATGTACGTGAACTGAACATGTATTTAAAAAAATACAATAGGCATGTGACCTGTAGTGATGTATCCCACATATCTACATGCCTTATCTATTATGAAGCCCACATATGTATGCGCCCTTTCTGTTATGCAATCTATGTATGCATTCTAGAACTAGGGTTTCCTTTCACTTGAAAACTTTTGACCCTATGTAACTTCTTTTACATAGATTTGTATCTTGTCACTGTATCCATACTATAACTGTACCATGTTCATGCATTCTCATACATAGCATTTACTCAAGAAAAATATGTCTCTCTCTAGTCATGTGCCATATAGGTGTGTGAAATCATGAACAAGTATACTTTCCCTCACATGATCTTAGTCATCAAACCCTTTATGATATTTATCCTCTCAATATATCAACAAATACAAGATCTCAACCATGTACCATAAAAACCCTTAGCTATATGCCAAGAAATACAAGATGTGTCTCAACAAGAAGTATCGATGATGAATATACCAGAACTGTATTTCAATAGCTATATGGAAAATATTCCATGTAGCTACAAGTATGTCTAGGGAGAATCCTCAAATCTCCATTGCCATTCCTCATGCATACATCAAAATCCAACTATTCATAGAAGTAAGACATACCTTTTGAACCAATGGATGGATCTGATGTATCTGGGCACTTTAAAACTTCTTGGGAGCTTGATCTTAGAATATAGAACCTATGCATCTTCATCAAGTTTCCTTTGATTTACCAACATGTACTCACCCTTTACACAATCAACCTACGTACATACACTCCCTATACACAAACAACACGCGTATTGTACGCACCCTATACACAAACAACACGCGTATTGTACGCACCCTATACACAGACAACCCACATATGCCTCAAAAAATAGGGTTTTCTATAAATCCGAGAATTTTGACATCAACCCTTCATGCTACCTTATAAGTTCACCACTTCAAATGTATCCACAAGTATTTATAAGAATATTTACACAAGAAAAATAGATATACAATATGTACAAGTGTGTTCTTAATGAGTGGGCTTTGCCTCTTATTTATATCTTCATGTAACCTTACACTTTCCTTATTTTAGAGCTTCTCCATTTAAAATAATTTGTATTGCAAGATAGTTTGACTCTTGGGGGATTCTATAAGACTCATAAGGGTTCTCCAACTTCATATGGTCATAATTCTCTAACCATGATGATTTATTTGACGTTCCACATATGAATAGAAATGGCATGACAAACATTATCCACCTAGGATAATTTTACTGGAAAATTCATTTTCCTTCATCTCATTTTTCCACAATTAAGAATGGGTTCTCTAACCATACTTCTAGGATAACTCAATCCGTAAAGCATATTCGTGTGAGGGATTTCACCATAAGGGGACCACTTTGGAGTTCATTCATCTGTACTTCTTATCAACAATGAAAAGACAATAATGAGTCATCTTTACATCGAACAAAATTGGGTCCATTACCCAAACCTTTGTGCTATCGAGATTTCTTCAAGGGTTGACATCAATGAAAACCAACCTTAATCAAGAATATCCCCCTTTGGAATTTATGGAAACACTCTGACGAAAATCATATCACTCATGCTCCCCCTCGAACCATACCTCTGTCCTCTGCATCTGATAAATTTTCTCCCCATGGAACCATGCCTCTATCCTTTGCATCTGATAAATATCTCTCCCTTTGTCATCAATGTCAAAGGTATGTTTCCATCTGGGGCTACTCCCCATGACTGAAATTTCCTCTTATGGTTCTTCCTCATGTACATCTAAGATAGATAATATAAGAATTAAAAAATCATTCATTTTGGAGTATAAATAAATCCAAGTCTCTGGCGAAGATATTCAAAGGCTTCTCATGGAATTGGTTTTGTAAATATGACTTCCACTTGTTATTTTTTTCCCACATACTCAACTCTGATGATCATTTATGCAAATTTCTCTTGTAGAAAGTGATACTTGATTGGAATGTGCTTCGTCTTGGAGTGCATCATAGGTTTCTTTGACATATCTGTTAGTGTTTGTTTCATCCAAAGAACCTATGTACAACATGATGTTGCTAGAATATACTCTGCCTCGACTATAGATAAAGATATTGAAGATTGTTTCTTGCTTATCCACGTTAATAAACACTTACATAAGTAGAACGCTGCTCCACTAGTGTTTTGTTAGCCATCAATAAAACCTACCCAATTTGCATCTGTGTAGGCAATAAGTGATAGATCCTTTCCTTTTGGATACCATGATCCAAACTCTTATGTTCCTTTGAGATATCTGAAAATCCTCTTCACTTCTAATACATGTGATTCCTTTGGTGCTTCTTGAAATCATGCCACCTGTCCAACTGCCTGCATTACATCTGGTCTGGATGTTGTCACATCTAGTAGGCTTCTAATCATTGACCTGTATTTCCTTTGATTTGTAGACTTCGAATCATCATCTTTGCTCAACTTACAACTGGTTTGCATGGGAGTGATAATTGGTTTGCAATATTCCATTCCAAACCTATTTAGTATTTATCTGATATACTTCGTTTGATAAATAAAAATTCCTTAGTTGATTTGATGTATTTGAGGTCCCATAAATAAGGACAGTTCTCCAAGTAATGACATTTCAAATGCAGTATGCATATCTTTTACAAATTTCTGGCTTAACCTATCATCATCACTACCCCAAAAAATATCATCAACATAAACTTCAACTAATAAAATATTACCTTGACTTACCTTGATGTAGAGGTTGTTGTGTACACTTCATTTTTTGAACCCTGTCTTTTGCAGATACTTATCCAATCTAGAGTACCATGCTCTAGGATCCTGTTTAAGACCATACAAGGCCTTATTTAATTTACACACATAATCTTTCTTCTCTGACAACTGAAATCCTTTTGGTTATTCAATGTAGAGTTCTTCTTCAAGTTCCCCATTCAAAAAATATGATTTTATGTCCATATGATATACTTTAACATTTTTGGATCAAGCATAAGCTAAAAGAAAAAGGATTTCTTCCATTCTAGCAACTGGGGCAAATGTCTCTTCAAAGTCGGTTCCTTTAATATGTTCATATCCTTTACATACCAATCTAGATTTGTTCCTTGTAACTTGTCCATATTCATTTAATTTATTCCTAAAAACCCATTTTGTGTCGATCACATTCTTATTCTTTGGTCTTGGAACCAATTCCCAAGTGTCATTTTTCTCTATTTGATCCAATTCTTCATCCATGGCCTTATTCCAAAATTCATCCATCTTGGATTCTTCAAAACAATTTGGTTCAATTGTAGATAAGAGTGATAGGTGTGTTTGTTCTAGTGAATGGATTCTTATTCTAGTCTCAACTTTTGCATCTTTGTTTCTCATAATCTGATCTCAATGATGATTCTTTTGTACTTGTTTACTGGGTATCTTCAGAGACACTTGCTGAACTTGCTCTTCTACTTCTATTGGATTCTCTTCCTATTCCTCATCTACTTCGTTTTCATCTTTTGCTTCTTCTTCTCAGGGCTGTTTCATTGATTCATTTTCTTCCTTTGATTCTAGTCTGCATGTTTCATCAATTGTTACATTGATGATTTCCACAACTTTTTTCAATCTTAGATTGTAACACTTGTATGATTTCCTTGCACTTGAGTATCCAACAAGTACTCTTTCATCCACATGAGAGTCAAAATTTCCCATTCCCCCATATTCTCTTTTGATATAGCATTTTATTCCAAGAACTTTGAAGTGATTTACATTTGTTGGTCTTCCTTTCCATAGTTCACAAGGATTTTTGTCAATGTTTTTTCTGAGAATTACTCTGTTTTGAATGTGACCTGTTGTATGCACTGCCTGTGTCCAAAATATATCTATCAATTTCGAATCCCATTAATATTTTTTGAGCCATTTCTTATACTGTCATGTTCTTTCTTTCAACAACTCCATTCTGTTGAGGTGTCCTAGCAATGAAGAATTTCTTTTTTATTCCATGATTGTTACAGTAGTTCATAAATTCTTTTGAGGTGAAATCTCCTCCATTATCAGATCTCAAGCATTTTATTTTTGAATCCATTTCATTTTCAACCATTTCCTTCTAGATCTTGAAGTTTTCAAAAGATTCTGACTTATTCTTGAGAAAGAAAACTATAGTCATTCTTCTATAATCATCAACTAATAACATGAAGTATTTCTCACCTTTAAATCCCTTTGTTTTAGTTGGTCCAAATAGATTAGTATGCACAATTTCTAGTGATCGTGTCATTGAATATATTCCTTTGATTTAAACCTGGTCTTTGTTTGCTTTCCTTGTTGACAATGCTTGCATAAAGTGTTGGTTGGTTTTGTGATCTGGGGCATTTATATGACTGCTTCTCTTTTGTTGACTTTGAAAAGGTTATCAAAATGTATGTGACCCTTTATTCTGTTCCATAGCCAACCTTCATCTTCCTTTCCTAGACAACACTTTTCACTTCCAATTTAACTTAACACATATATGTTGCTTGAAGTTCTTGCAACTGTAGCAATCATTTTCCTTGAACCGTATTTTCTTATCTAACAATTTTGTGAATCGAAAGTAACTTTATGACCTTGGTCACAGATTTGACTCACACTTAGAAGATTATGTTTCATATCTTCTACTAGTAGAACATTTTCTACCTTTTCATTCTTGTTTCCAATTCAAACTATGTCGTTTCCAATAATTTTGGTCGAACCATCATTTCCAAAGGATACTGATCCATCTCTTTCCTTTCGTAATGTAAGAAACTTGTCTCTATCACCTGTCATGTGTTTTGAACACCCATTATCAACATACCAACCACGTTTCTTCTGCTTAGCTGTTAGAGAAATTGTGCATTCTTCATTGCTATACTAATATTGCTTTCTTATCCATGTCCTTTTCTGAGGTTCCTATCTATGACTATTGTTATTCTATTGAGGTTCTTTAGGAGGGACTATCATTTTACACCCTTTGGTAATGTGTCCAAAATTGTTACATTTGTAACATTCCACTTCAGTGCTCAAATATTCAAACCTATTGTAACTTCTTCTATGTGTTTCACTAGGCCTTCTTGAATAACCCCTTTGTGTATGAATCTCAAAGTAGTGATTTTTTCTATTGTTAGCTTTGCAATTTACAACTTTATGTCCAAAATTATTACATGCATAACATAAACCAAAAAATATAGTTTGATACCTGGGAGTTGAGGATCTTTTGAAAGGATGTGCTCTTCTGAACCCTTCTTCTTCTTGAGGCCTATCAGTTGGTTGTTCATTTTGAAATATGAATCTTCTTGGTGGAGGAGTGTCCCTATAATCTTCCTTGTATATCTTCCTATCCCCTTTGTTTTTTTTGGCATAGATTTTTGGATATGTTTCTTTCTCTATTGTTTTGGATCTTGACCCCTTTTTTGTTTGATTGTATCCAAGTCCGATCTTGTTAAAATGAGATTTTTCACTACTGATAATGTCATCCAAAATTTTTGAGCTATTCTGCATATTTTTCTTTTGAATATCCTTTCTTAATGTGACAATCTCTTCCTCCAAGTTTCCAATGATCTTGTCCTTTTCTTCTAGCTGCTCTTTGAGTGCTTCTTCAATTCTTTTATCTTCTTCTATTTGAACCTTCAATTTTGTGATCATTTGTTCTAGTTCTTGAGTGTCTTCTTTCTCATCTATTTCTTCTTATAGTTTATTTTTTTCTTCTTTTCTCTTCTGATAACTTCTATGGTGCCGAAAATCAACTGATACCTCTTCAATTTCTTCTTCAACCTCTTCATATTATTCTTCGGCTTCTTTATATTCTTCTTTGTACTATTCTTTGTCAGAGTCTTTTACTTCCATGAATATAACTCTTCATGTCTCACTATGACTGACTTCATCTTCATATGATGATGAGATATCTTCTTTGGTGTGTAAGCTTTTATTGAAAACTTTCTTTGTAGTTCTCCTGCCTTTATATGTGTGTTTACCTTTTGAGTAACTTTCATCATTTCTCTTTTTCTTATGAGGACATTTATTAGAAAAATGACCAATACCATTACAATCAAAAAAAATTAAAGGAAGTTTATCTCTATACATACTATCGGTTCCCTTGTTCAGTCTTTTGAATAAGTTGGCCACTTCTTCATCATCTTTCAAAACGTCACTATTGTTTCTATATTCTTCTTGTTCGTTTTTCTTTTTCTTTGATCTTTTGGATGCTTTGAAAAATTCTTCTTTTATATATGGATTTTCCTGTTTAGTTCTCATTTCATATGCTGTGAATATTCCATGTAGTTTGTCCATGCTTATTGAGTTTAAATCCAATCTTTCTTATAGTGTTGATATCTTAGGGTTAATTCTCATAGGAAGAGATCTTAGTACCTTTTGAAAAATTACAGATTCTTCATTTTCTTCTCCCAATCCTATGATTGCATTCACTATTTCATTGACTCATAAGAAGTAGGCTGCAATATTCTCATATTCCTTCATTTTTAGTTGTTCAAACTAACCTATGTAAGTTTGAAGCTTTGTTGCTTTGACTTTTGTATCTCCTTCATAAATATTTCGAAGCTTGTCCCAAATCTCTTTAGAGGATTTAGAATGTGCAACTTTGGTGAATATTGTATCACTGAGACCATTCAAAAGTTCATTTTTGGCTGTGGAATTATTCTCATCAAGTTTCACTGCTTTTTCATTTGTTGTTGGATGTAACATCCCGCTCTGGCACACTTAGAAAACTTATTCTTTGAGGGCACTTGCTCGCAAGTGATCTAGATTTTTATGATGATAAAAATTTTATCCTTGATGATGATGCATTATGATAGATGACTTGATGTTTTACTTCTTTGACATAAAACAAGTGCTATTGACTCAGTTTTATTGAGCGTGCAGGTTTTTTGACCTGGAGGATGCAAAGGCATCGACGTAACCCTTGGACTCCGGATAGAGTCAGGGAGTGTGCTATTTGAGTTGATTTATTTACCATGATATTTATTGTTTTGATGATATGTTATTGACATGATATAACATGATGGTTGATGATGCAGGCTGACGATAGCTTGTCGACCAGACTCACATATGGAGTAAAGGGGCCACACATGATTTCCAGAGAGGTTGAGGGAGAGGTGTGGATAGCATCCCTGCCACAGCCTACTAGCACTCCCGACGTGGCTC
>JZKD02S0981259.1:96705-123524 GCA_000966675.3 Picea glauca | reverse complement strand
CACAACTGAAATACATATTTGAAAAAATTGATGCTGGGAAACAAACAGAACAACCATGTTCCACCCAACTGTAGAACATAACAACCACAATAACTTGTCTTGATTACCCGTTATCCTAACCATGAATCCATAAGGGTGAACTGAATTATCCTCCTCATCTATAGTCACCATCAACAGATCAAAATATTCTTTTCCTCACATTATCAGTGCTCATAAAAACAAACAATTCTTAATACATCAGCATACTAAGCAATGTCCTTCCTCCCACATATGTTGTCTATATTCTTCTGCCTAGGTATTTCCATTCCTTTTCCTCCTTGGGGAAATTCACATATTTACAAATCCCTAATTTTTAGGGGTTGATAGTGTTGAAATTAAACTTATTCCACTTTTAAAAATAATCCTTGACGTAACTTGAATTTGTTCCCCACTCACGGAATCATAGTCAACTATTTTTAACCTTGTTGTTGCATTTGTCTTCTAGCATTAAATTTATTAAAAGTTTGTCTCATACATGTGTCCAATAAAAGAGGAAATTTGGGAAAGTCAATTCTTTTCCCAAAAATCATCAAATAATTAATTACATAATCCAAAATTTCAAATTCAGATTTTCCATAAATGGAAAATAATTTCCAAATCCAAATTTTCCAAAAATGGAAATTTATTTCAAAATTCCACTTAGAATTTATTTTATAAAATTTGAGGATATTATATCCTCTCCCCCTTAAGTACAAAACTGTACTCAGTGTTCATTCTCCTCTCAGAATAGGATTGGATAAAGTTTCAACATATCTTCTTCCAATTCTGAAGTGGCCTCCTCATGAATAAAGTGCTTCCATTGCACATTTACCCGAGTGATGGCTCTATTATGTAGTATTCTTTCTTTCCTGTCTAGAATGCACAGAGGTTCCTCTTGGAACTCGCCTTCTGGTTTTACCTTCACCATGTTCCAATAAATGATGTGAGTAGGATCATGAATATACCTTTTTAGTAATGAAACATAGAAAACATTATGAACTTTTAAATTTGCAAGAAGTGCTAGTTGATACACCACATGTGTGATTAGAGTTAAAATATTGAAGGGGCCACAAAACCTTGATGCAAACTTGAAGCAATTCCCTAGATTTTGAGAGATCCTTCTTGCTTTGAATTTTAGATATAGATGTTCCCCAATTTGAAATTCTTGATGTCTTCTTTTTAAATCTACATAGTTTTTTTGTCAGTCTTGGGCCTCTTTCAAGCTCTTTTGTACTCTTTTCACCATTCTCTCCATTTCATGGAGCATTTATGGTCCCACCATAATTATGTCAACTAGATTATCCCAACTAATTGGGTTTATGCATTTCCTTCTTATAAAACTTCGAAGGGATTCATCTTATGTGATGTCTGATAAATTTCATTGTAAGCAAACGCAACTAATTGCAGGCACTCCTCCCACTTAGTTGGTTTTATCCTTACGTACATTCACAATATGTCTTCAGTAATCTGGTTTTTTCATCCTTTCTGTCCATCTATTTGTGGATGGTAGCTTGTGCTAAAATTCAAGTTAGTATCCAAACCTGCAAAAAAAAAAATTCCAAAAATATGTTGTAAATCTGACATCTCTATCGAAAATCACCATCTGAGGAATTCGATGCAATCTAAATATTTCTTTCATAAACATTTTAGTGATATTAATCGTTTTGTATGTAGATTTCACAGGTATGAAATGTGAATTTTTTTTTATTTTATCAATCACTACGATAATCAAGTCATTTCGTCTTTGAGTCTTAGGCAAACCTGTGATGAAGTCCATCGATATAATCCCCCATTTCCATTCTGGTATAGGTAGATGTTTTTACAGACCTGCTGGATGTTGATGTTCAACCTTTACCTGCTGACAATCTAAACATTTAGACACATTTTTAGTTGTTTCATTCTTCATGTTAGGCCAATAAAACAATTTTATTAAGGATGTTATTATTTTCTGGTATCCTGGGTAACAAGAATACGAATTTATGTGCAGTTTGTCAAGAATTGATGTCTTTCAATCATCAGAGTTAGGTACATATAGCCAACTCTTGAACCTTAACAATCCATTTTTATCGATACTTAGATCTGTTCTATTCAGTTCTTATGCATTTCCTTGCAATTATGTTGTTGTTTTAATGTAATCTTGGTCATTACTGCTTGCAGATTTTATTCTCTGTTCGATATCATTTTCTTATTTGTTGATACTTACTTCATAGAGTCTGCTAGTTCTCCAAATTAGTGCATATGCAAATTTGTTTTCCTTACCTATGACATATCGTACCTCAAAATCGAACTTAGTTAAAAAGGCCAACCATGTTTCTTTCCTTGGATTGAGATCACGTTGACTGAACAAATACTTTACACCACTTTTGTCAGTCAGTAACATATATTTTTTTCCCATTAAATATTGTCACCACATTTTGAATGTATGAATTACGACTGCTAATTCTAAATTGCGAGTCACATAATTCCATTCATGTTCTTTTTGTTTTCGTGATTCATAGAAGATGACGTGTTCATATTGTGCTAGCACATGTCCTAATATCTCTTTTCTTGCATCCACACAAACTATAAAATATTTGTTGGGATCTTCTAACTTAAGGATATGTGTTGTAGTTAATAGTATTTTTAGTTTATCGAAGTTGTCCTAACACTTTTGCGACCAATTACACTTTGTTCCATTTTTTTGTAGTGATGTAATCAAGTAAGTGATTATGGAAAATCCTTCAATAAATCTCTGGTAATAACTAGTAATCCCATAAATGATGTGATATTTTCTACATCCTTAGGGATAGGCCATTCCATAATGGATTGTATCTTCATTACGAGGAAAATATATTTATGGCTAGGGGAAAACCACAATAGATGGAAATGACTACATAAATCAACTTTATTGTTAAGTATGTTGTATAAAAAAATATGCTAGCAATACAAGATAAAATGCCTACCTCATCTAGACGTTCGATGAAGTCCACCATTCAACACTTGACCCAAAGAAATATACTTGCAACTAGTCCTCAACAACCAAGAAAAGAAAACATATGGTGATAATACATGATGTTATCATATTCAATAGCATAATCCATTAACATTCATAACAAATACGCCAATGGAGTAATAATTCAAATATTTACAAGATATCAAATGGCCAAGAAAAGAGTATTTCTATTAATGTATGATCAAAATAAGTGAAAATGTTACAAGCTTTCGTGTTGGCACGGTTCAGAACCGAGAAACTAAGTTCCTTCCAGCTAGGCTTCCACCACTTCAATCCTCCACCAAAGGCAAGCTCATAGAAGAGAGACAATGAAGTTTTGAATCAATAAGGGAAGAGATTGGGGCTTGAACACTATGTCTAGACTTAAAGGATAAAGGGATGTTGACTCAATGTGAAGTGAATAATTCATCCAGCATAACATTGCTCTCAAAGTTGAATTATTTCTCCTCTTTTCCATAGCTTGGAATTGGCCCATTTATAGCCTTGAAATGGAACTAAAGGGCAGAGTCAGAACGTTTCTAGTATATGGGAGGCCAAGGATCATTGATATCCTATTCTGACATGGAAATTTGACACCATTTTTCATTTCTAGGAACATTTCCCTATGTATTCCATATGTAGTGTTGAAACCTACGTATACACATGATGTATAGTAGGCAAGGTGCATATATGTGGAAAAAATATATTTTTATCTTTGGGATTTGAAAAAAGAGATGAAAAGTCTACATAAGGAAATGGAAAAAGTACTTCTATGCAAGATTTCATAGGGTGATTAAAATCTTTCTATAACACAAACCTAGTGATTATGTGTGATTAAAGGAACAAAATCACCTGATTTTTGTTGATGGTTTTCAAGGGGATTACTTTGCTCCATCTAGTCAAATAGTTGGTAGTCGTAAAGATGTATTTATGCAACTGCAATGAGTTGGGATTTATCTCCCCAATCACATCCAACCCCCATTGTTGGAAGGGGCATGATGAAGAAGTATTTTCATCGATGCTTAAAAAGGAAACTATATGACAACTCAGCATCTAGCATGCAAATTTAAATGTTTTGGATTCAAAGGGGAGCACGTCACTTACTCTTTTGAAAGTATTGAAATTAAAATATCTTTACTGCTGTGAGGCTTGACCCATTGTGTGAGATCGCAAGAGATTGTAATTGCCTTAATTATCTATAGGATTGTACATATTTCGAGCATAGACTCATATCTATTTTGTAAATTCTCATTTAATCGTAATAATTTGTAGTTGTAGAATGCTTTCTTATGATGTGAACGCACTAACATAGTCGGTAGGAAGGCTCGAGAATAACCTCCATGTATAAATGTATGTAGTCTATTCCCAAAAGAGGCTACTGAAGTTTATTGTTATTATGTTTGAAGACAATTGTATTTGTTGTTGAAGAATTCTTGAAGAGTTGTTGTAGAGAGTTGTTGTTGAGATATTTGTAAATTATTTACTCAAGGAATATAATAGAGGAGGATTGATTTCAAACTATTAGTTTTCATATCCATGAGTTAATTGGGTAATGTTTTCTTATATTCTTTATGTATTTTATATGCATGTATGTGTATGTCATGGTTAATTGAATAAACCTGTAATTTTATATAAGTTTCAATTGTTTCTCTTTTGAAGTACGGGTGCAAAAAGTGCATAGTGACCATGCAAGGAGTTCCAAGGAAGAGTCATTCAGAATTAGTTGCTCAATAGAGATAAAATGAAACTCTGTGAGTGAGTGCAAAGAGTGCACATATACTCGTCTAAGTATAAAAATTAAAGAATACCTATGGAAGGCGTGCACAGGGCCAACACTTAGTTAAGTGTTGAAATACTCTCAAGGAAGATGGGTACAAAGCATTATTGGGAGGATTTTCTAAAAATACTCAAGATTCAATTTCCAGTGAAGAAAAAGGTGTTCGTCGATGGTCCAAATCACTTCAAGTGATAAATCCCACAAGACATGGAGGGTAAAAGTATTTGGAGGATAGAACCCTTTTATTTACAGAGTCGAGTGGACAAAATTCACTCGGGGAGGATTCAGATATTCCCTAGCCATCATAACTAGGAAAGATGTGCACCTGATAACTCTTGAAGCCTTTAGACTTCACGAATTCGATGATTTTCGTGTGTTGTGTGAAAAGGAGACGATTTTCCCAAAGTCCCTAGATCTGGAGTGAATATAGACCATCCATTTTTTAGGACATGTGTCTGTATATATAACATTGTTTGGAAAATTGACAATTAGACGATTGGAAAGGGTGGTAGTAGAAGTGTGTGGAACTCCCCAAGTTTTGAAGCCTAGAACAAATCCTAGCCATGGGCACAAAGATCCACGTGTCAAAATATCTTGGATTTAAGAGATATGGAACTCTAGAGAAACCTAGGTATAATATTTATTGGGTAAAGAAATTTTGAAGGCCCAAAGTCTAAAGAAGATATCGATCATCAATTTATAAGGACATGTGGACTATTGATCACAACCCTTCACGAGTTATCCAATTGAACACTTCGAGGAATTTAAGGTGTTGTGTTGTGAAAGGATGCAAAGCCTGGAGTGAAAAGTAAGGGTGAACTGTTGATATGAGGTGAGTGTTGATCATCTAATTCAAGCGTTTGGGGTATTTTCATGGTGCAACGAGTAAAAATCCCGGAGCCAGAAGTCTTGAAACACCTTTGAGAAATAGATCTCGGCACATGTTATAGTCATTGATATCTATCATAGTTTATTTTTCCAAGAGTTCGATGTTTGGGAGGAACATTGTATGTTGGTACTAGAGATGTTGAAGCCTCGAGCTCTAAAGTCTCAAATTATTTTCTAAGTTTAAATCCATCCCACGGTTTACGGCCTAATGTTAAATGGATTTCTCCAATTAAGTAAATAGACCCTCGCTAACACAGATTTGCGCACAGGGAAAAGAAATAAGGCATGTGGTATATGATTTCAATGGTTTAGTAGGAGCTTGAGAGCTAATTCAACTCTCTACTATGAATGATCCTTAGACCCACAGGTCATGTGAGCCCCAAGAGGTGGTGGGGGTTTGCATCTAGTGGTATCATAGCATAAATTTTATCTCTAAAGAACAAGAAAAGGAGAATACTTGTTTGATATCATCAAGTGGTATTGAAAAATAAATTAAGCTCTGTGTGAAAGAAGACTTGGAACCATGCCTCCAAGAAGATGCAAAGATAGACCATTGGTCAATGTATCCATGGAAGAGGAAATGAGACAGCTTCATGTAAGGTTGGATGTAATGGATACATCATATAGAAGAGCACTTTATGTTGGTGACATTATTGAATTCTAAAATGAATATGTCGAAGTAGAAGAAGTTGCAGGAGAACAAGTAGTAGAGGAGCGACTGATGAGAGTTGTTGTTAAGATGGGAACCAGAAAAAAAATATAATTCCCAATGTATGAAGGAAATTTAAATGTGTAAGAACTACTTGACTGGGTAAGTTCTTTAAACAATTACTTTGATTACGAGGAGATTGGTGATGAAAATAAGGTAAAGCATGAAATAACCATATTGAAGAGACATGCAACATTATGGTGGGACAAATTGCAAGCTAACATAAGATGCAAAGGTAAGTCCAAAATCAATAATTGGGATATTATGGTAGCTAAATTGAAATCTAAGTTCATACCCAAGGATTATCAATTAAATCTATTCAAGAAGCTACAAAATCTAAGATAGAAAGGTTTCTCAGTGAAATATTACACCAATGAGTTTTATAAGTTGAACATAAGAGCAGAAAATAGGGAGAATGATGAAGAAAAATTTTCCAAGTACATAGATGGCCTGAGATATGAAATCCAGGATTAGATTAGCATGATGAAAATGAGAAAAGTGGAAGATGCTTATCAGGTATTCCTGAAAGAAGAGGAAAAGTTGATAAGAAGGAAGAGTCAAAATAGCAAAGGAAAGATTCCTAACTGAGGCAGATGAACCGTTAGAGAAAATTTCTAGAAGCCCAGAGAAGAAGCTAGAAGATATCATAGTTAGATAGAGAGAGGATGCAGTTCTAGAGGAGGAAACTATTGTGGAAGAAATTATTTTCCAAAAGGAAGAGGAAGAGGCATAGGAGGAGAAGTTAAGTGTTATACTTGTGGAAAAATAGGGCATATTTCTTGGGAATGTCCCGAAAGGAAGAATACAGGAGGTGTAGAAGCTCACATTTATGAAGGATAGAAGAAGAATGTGGAGACAAATATGAATATAGAAGAGGAAGAATAAGAAATATCACTCATGATGAGGAAAGTACTCATAAAACAAAAAAGAGGTGTGAAAACTAGTCAAGAGGAAGAATTTGTTCAGAACTACTTGCAAGACCAGATATAGGGTATGCAAGGTGATTATATACAGTGGAAGTACTGAGAACTTGGTATCCACAGAGATGGTGGACAAGATAAAGATAGAAACAAATACACATATGAATCCATACAAGGTATCATGGTTGCAGAAAGGACATCAAGTCATGGTAAATTGACAATGTAAATTTGATTTCAAGATAGGTGGTTATAAGGATGAAGTTTTGTGTGATGTTATTCCTATGGAATTTTGTCATGTTATGTTGGGAAGACCATGGAAATATGACAATAATGTCATACATGATGGAAGGAATAACACTTATACCCTTGAGAATAATGGGTGTAAACATATGTTGTTTCCAATAGAAGATAAAGGAATCGAAGAGGAGGATAGTCCAAGCATACTTCTCATGAGTGGGAAGGAACTCTTGAAAGAAGTCAAGAAGGAACATGAATTGAAATTTGTTGTTGTAGGTAAACCGAGAGTCATTCTCACAAGAAATTCTATGAATGATTTACTAGAAGAAGCTCAGAAGTTATTGGATGAGTTTGTTGATATTGTGGTGGATGAATGATGTCAATATTTACCACCCATAAGGAGTATTATTCATCATATTGACCTTATTCCAGAAGCAAGTTTTCCAAATAAAGTAGCACACAGATTGACCCCTCAAGAGAATGAAGAGGTAAAGAATGAATTCCAATATTTGTTGGATAAGAGTTTGATCAGGGAAAGTTTGAGCCTGTGTGTTGTACCAACTATGTTGAGTCCAAAGAAGGTTGGATGTTGGAGAATGTGCACAGATTCTAGAGCCATCAACAAAATAACCATCAGATGTATATTTTTTTACCCATAATAGATGATTTAATGTATTTGTTTAGTGTATCTAGTTATTTCTCCAAGATATACTTGAGGTGTTTCTATCATCAGATAACGATGAGAGAGGGAGATGAATGAAAGACAACATTCATGACAAATGAAGGATTGTATGAGTGTCTTGTTATTTCGTTTGGATTAACAAATGCATCAAGTAAATTTATGAGGTTGATGAATGAAGTACTCAAATATTTTATTGGTAAGTTTGTGATTTTTTGTTTATGACATTCAAATATTCAGTAATACTGAAGATGAGCATTTGAGACATTTGAAGATGGTGTTCAGGAGGTTACAGTAGGAGAAGTTGTTAGTGAATTTGAAGAAATGTTATTTTATGAAAACAAAACTTGTATATTTGGGGTTCGTAATATCTTCAAATGAATTGAATATGAATTGAGAGAAGGTGAGGGAAATAAGTGATTGGCCTTCTTCAATAAGTGTATTTGAAGTAAGAAGTTTTCATGGATTGGAAATGTTTTATAGGAAATTCATCAAGAATTTTAGTAGCATTTGTGCACCTATACTGGACACCATAAAGAAGGATCATAAATATTTTAATTGGATAGAATAAGATGAGAAAGGTTTTAGAGTGTCGAAAGAAAATATAACAAAACAACCTATTCTAGTTCTGCCATATTTTAAGAAGACTTTTCAGGTTAAGTGTGATGCTAGTGGAATGGCCATTGGCGCAGTTTTAAGTCAAGACAATAAGCCTATTGCTTTTTTCAGTGAGAAGTTGAATGATGTTGAGAGGAAGTATTCCACGTATGACAAGGAGTTTTATGTTGTGATTCAATATTTGAAAAAATGAAGACATTATCTTATTCTGAAAGAGTTTTTTTTACATATTGACAATCAGGCTTTGCAGTTTATAACTAGACAGGAGAAATTGAACAAGAGACATGGCAAAGGGGTAGAATGAATGCATAATTTTAATTTTGTTATGAATCATATTAGTGGAAGAACTAAAAAAGTTACATATTCTTTGAGAAGGAGATGTTTGATCTTGCATGAATTCCAAGTGGAGACGTTGGAGTTTGAACATCTCAAGGAGATGTATTAGGAAGATCCATATTTCAAACAAGATTATGAAGCATGTGAGAACCCTTTGTTAAGGGATATAAATCAATGGATGGAATATATGATCCAAGGTGTAATTCTATTCAAAGGAATTCAATTGTGTATCTAAAAATGCTCAATGAGGGATAACCTGCTAAAGGAGAAGCACAGTGGAGGTTTGGTTGGACACTTTGCCCATGATAAAACATATGCGCAGCTGAATTATTTATATTATTGGCCAAGCATGAGGTCCAATGTTAATAATTTTGTGGACATATGCAAAATATTCCAACATGCCAAAGGACAAAAACATAACACTGGAATATATCAATCATTGGTTATTCCAGACAGTTCATGGGATTTTATAGGTATGAAATTTGTTCTGGAATTTCCAAGAACCCAGAGAAGAAGTGATTCAATCTTCATAGCGGTTGAATTATTTTCAAATATGGCACATTTCATTTTGTGTCACAAAAATAACGATGCTACTCACATATCTAATTTTTTTTTCAAGGAAATTTTGAGATTGCATGGATTTCCAGAGAGCATAGTTTCAGACCGATATACTAAATGTGTGGGACACTTTTGGAGGACTTTGTGGAAGAAGTTGGGGAATTTTTTTTATTTTATTTCAACATATCATCCTCAGAAGGATGGGCAGACTGAGGTACTGAACATAATTTTAGGGAAGTTGTTAATAATTTTGGTCACTAAACATAATAACCAGTGGGATAAAATTATTACCCAAGTAGAGTTTGCATATAATGACTCCCTGAATAGGAGCAATGGTAAAATCCCATTCCAGATAGTATATGGGATGCATCCAAGAGGAATTTCATAGTTAAGAGACTTGGTACAAGATGAGTTTTGAAGCATAGGAGAAGAGGATTTTGTTGCATAAATGCAAAAGTTGCTAGATCAGATCAAGGGACAACTACATGATAGCATCTAGAAGTACAAGAGAAGAATATAACATAGAATAAGAGAGGTAAATTTTGAAATTGGAGATCAATTTTTATCACATATAAGAAATAAAATATTTCCAAAACGTAAATATAACAAGAAGAAGATGAAAAATATAGGAACTTTTAAGATCCTTAGAAATGTTTTTGCATATTTTTATGATATTTAATTTCCATAGGACATTGGAATATCACAAATATTCAATGTAGCATACATATACCCTTACAGAATGAATGGTACATAAGGGGAAAATAATCAAGTGGAGATTCAGTGGCAGCAGTAGATGCCCATAGTAGAGAAGCCACAGATGGGTAATATTTTAGATCAGAGGATTGCTAAGAAGACCGGAAGAAAAAATTATTACAAGTATCTGGTTAAGTGGAAAGATCATCAAGAAAAATATGCTAGTTGGATAACTGAAACTGATATCTAGAAGCATGGAAAGATAGTGCAGGAGATCATGGATAGGATTCCATGAATATTTTTTTCCAGAGCAGTATGATGCAGGAGCATCATCATCAATTCTCAACAAGGCAAGTGGAGGACAACTCAGCATCCATCATGTGCGTTCAAAATATTTTGGATTCCAAGGGGAGCATGCCATGTACTATTTTGAAAGTATTGAAACTAAAATATATTTATTGTTTTGAGGCTTGAGCCCATGTGTGAGATCGTGATATATTGTAATCAGCTTAATTAACTATAGGATTGTAAAGATTTTGAGCATCGAATCATATCAATTTTTAAAATTCTCATTTAATCGTAATAATCCTTAGTGGTATAATTCTTGATTATGATGTGAAAGAAATAGCGTAGTTAGTAAAAAGGCTCGATAATCCCCTCCATGTATAAATGTATGTAGTCTATGCCCAAAAGAGGATGTTGAAGTTTATTGCAAATGTTGATGAAGACAATTGTATTTTTGTTGAAGAATTGTTGAAGAGCTATTGTAGAGAGTTTTTTTTGAGAGATTTGTAAATGCTTTGTTGTTGAAAGAATATAATAGAGGGGGATTTCTTTCAAACTCTGAGTTTTCATATCCAGGATTTGATTGGGTAATGTTGTATTATTTTCTTTCTGTATTTTATATGCATGTATGTGTATCTCATGGTTAATTGAATGAACCTGTAATATTCTATAAGTTTCAATTGTTTCTCTTCTGAAACATGAGTGAAGGGAGTGCATAGTGGCCATGCAAGGAGTGCAAAGGAAGATTCATTCAAACTCAGTAGCTCAGGATAGATAATGTGAAACTTCATGAGTGAGTGTAAGGAGTGCACATATACTCGTCTAGGTATAAAAGTTCAAGAATATTTGTGCAAGGTGTGCACAAGGCCAACACTTAGTAAAGTGTTGAAGAAGTCCCAAGGAAGACGAGTGCAAGGAGTGTACAGGAGGATTTTTAAAAATACTCAATATTCATGTTTCAGTGAAGCGGAAGGTGTGTGCCAAAGGCCCAAGTCACTTCAAGTGATAAATATTAGGAGAAATAGTAGATAAAATTCTTTGGAGGAGAGAACCATTTTATTTTCAAGGTCAGGTGGACAAGATCCTCTTGCAGAGGAGTCAGATATTTCCTAGCCATCGGATATGGGAAAGTAGCATGGGTGATAACCCCTTAAGTCTTCGAACTTTGCGAATTTGGAAATTTTCATGTGTTTTGTGCAAAGGAGATGAGTTTTTCGAAGTCTCCGGATCCAGAGTGAATCTCTACCATCCATTTGTGAGGACACATATCTGTAGATCCAACATTGTTTAGAATTATAACAATCCAACGATTTGAAAGCATGGTAGTAGAAGTGTGTGGAACTCCTGAAGTTCTGAAGCCTAGAATAGATCCTAGATGTGGGTGACAAGAGCCACGTATCAAAATATATCAGAGTCCAAAGATCCGAAAATCCAGTGAAAATTGAGTGTAATCTTGCTTGGGTTGAGAACTAACGAAGGCATGAAGGCCATAGTATATCTCTATAATCCATTTACAAGGAGAGGTGGACCGTAGATCACAACCCTTCACGAGTTCTCTAGTTCAACACTCTAAGGAACTTAAGTTTTTGTGTTGTGAGAGGCTACGAATCCCGGAGTGTGGAGTAAGGGTTAACCATTGATATGAGGTGAAGATTGGTTATCTGATAAATGAGTTTGGAGTTAGTGATTTAGGGGTATTTTCATGTTGGAGTGGATAAAATGCTCAAACTACAGAGTCCTGAAATACCTGTGAGCCATAGATCTCGACACACGTTGAGATCCATTGATCTCTACCATAGTTCAGTTGTTCCAGAGTTCAATTTTTAGGAGGAACCTCGTGTGTTGTTGCTAGAGCTCCTGAAACCTGTAGCTCTGATGTCCTGAATTCTTCACTAAGTTGAAAGATATCCCATGGTATTTGGCCTGAGGTCACATGGATTTCTCTTCTTAAGTAAATAGAACCTCACAAACATAGATTTTTGTGCATGGAAAATAAAGAAGGCCTGTGGTATATTATTTCAAGGGTTTAGCAAGAGCCCGAGAGATAATTTGACTCCCTACAGTGAGTGATCCTTAGAACGAAAATTTGCATGAGCCCGAGGAGGTGGTGGGGGTTTGCATCAGGACGTTTGATGATGATATGATATAAGGGGAAAACAACTTTCTTTTCTCTTCCAGTTGAGCTCAAGTACTATTGGAATTTCCTTTCATATGCATTAGAGTCTTTGAATAAGGAGGGCCAATAATATACCACCCTAAATATTTTGTGAGAAGGAGTATCTCCACCATAATGTCCTCCCGCGGGTTCGTCATGGAGCTCAAAGATGAATTTCTCGGCATCCCTTTTCTCTACACATGTTAGGAATATGCCATCATAATTTTTCTCCATGGGATTTCTTGGATCAACTGATATTGGGAGGATTTGAGCCTTAGGACCCTTTTATTTTTTATGTCTAAATAAGGTGGAGCCAACCCATGTGTTAGGTAATATATCATTTCATAGAAACAAGGGTCTGAACCAAATGGGATGTAACAAAATTATTTTTCAAATAGCTAGAAATATTGATATAGAGCATCTTCCTGATATTCAATGTAGGGGAATTATGTGACCAGTTTGCATAGTCCTTTCCCTTTAAAAATTTCCGCATGTTTGATGTCCAGGTCATATTCTTATAGAGTCATAATCCAATTAACTCTCTTTTCTAACAAAACTCTTTGTACCAAGAGGTTTCTGACGACTGGGTAGGGAACAATAATCGTAGTTTTAGATTTGAGTAAGAATGGATGAAACTTATTGAAATCTTTAAATACCTCATATCCATGTTTATTAAGTTCAAAATAATTTATCTCAACTCCTTGTAGACATTAAATCATAAAATCCACATGAAACTCATCTCCTTTTGAGTTATTTTGTGTTAAGACCGCTGCAAATGCAGTATGGGAGGAAAACATGTAGAGGATGAAATCTCAATCAAAGTATGGAATCAATAGTCAAGATTCTTGCACACTATATTCTTTGTTTTTTTCAAAAGCCTCCTTCTCTTTAGAACCCCATCTAAATTAAATTTGTTTTTATCATATCTTGTATGGGTTTTACCATCTCGACAAAACTAGGTATGAATTGTCTCACAAAATTTATACTTTTGAGGAACGACTTCATAAATTTTTTGTTGTGAGGGAGAGGGATCATAGTGATCACTTTAGTTATCTTAGGTTCAATTTTCATACTATGTTTAGAGATGATGAAACCCAGGAGTTTTCCTTAATTAACGAAGAAAATGTGTTTCTTGGGGTTCATAGAGATGTTGTATCTCCAACATCGGTTGAATAACTTCTTCAAGTGAGATATGTGGTCCTCTCTATACTTTGAGAATATGGTTATTTCATCTAGGTACAATAGCACACATTCTCTCAGCAGGCCTCTAAAGTAAATATCCATGGCTCATTGAAAAGTAGCTCCAGCTTTTATCAGTCCGAAAGGAATATTCTTATAGTCATATGTTCCCCATTTAGTTCTGAAAGTTGACTTGAGTTTGTCTTCATGAGATACTAATACTTGATTATATCCTTGGAATCCATATAGTAGGGAGAGTGTTTCTGATCCATAAACACACTTTAGAATTTGTTCCATGGGAGGCATAAGATAGTTATCTTTTTCTGAGGATCTATTTACATTTCCAAAATAAACACAAATATTGATATCCTCATTCTTTTTCCTTAATAGCACTAAGTTTGATATTCACTATGTATTCCTTACTGGAAAAATGATTATGGCCACCAACAATTTGTTTAGCTTTGCTTTTACTTGACAATCAAGACTAGGATGCATCTTCCTTAACTTTTGTTGGAATGGCTTGGTTTGAGGTTTCATGGGAATGACATGTTGTATAATATTTGTATCATATGTTTTGAGGTCCCCATACGTCCATGAAAATATGTCTTTATGTTATTTGAATAAATTGATGTATGGCCGCCCAAAGGGGTTGGATCCAATGGTGAAAAGCGAGGAGTTTTTCACCATTGGTCAAGGTTCAATTCTTGTGAGATAT
Source organism: Picea glauca (assembly GCA_000966675.3). NCBI lineage: Eukaryota > Viridiplantae > Streptophyta > Pinopsida > Pinales > Pinaceae > Picea > Picea glauca. Next base: position 108,786 of record JZKD02S0981259.1, on the reverse strand, counting down.
TTACTTGAAGCCACGGGGACACCTTGAGGTAGTGTTCAAACATGTAGTTGCACCCAGATATACCATATTAAATGGTATCGTGACCCGTGCACACATAAGTGGATCAAAGCCCACCCCCATGTTCTTCAAATTTAAGCCCAAAGGGGCTGGATCCAATGGTAAAAAGCGAGGAGTTTTTCACCATTGGGCAAGGTTCAATTCTCATTATGGCTTTACTTGGAGCCACGGACACACCTTGAGGTAGTGTTTGAACATGTGGTTGAACCCAGAGATACCATATTAAATGGTATTGTGACCCGTGCACACATAAGTGGATCAAATACCACCCCCATTTCCTTCAAATTTGTGGCCCAAAGGGGTTGGATCCAATGGTGGAAAGCAAGGAGTTTTTCACCATTGGGAAAGGTTCAATTCTCGTGAGAGCTTTACTTGGAGCCATGGGGACACCTTGAGGTAGTGGTCGAATGTGTGGTTGCACCCAGAGATTCCATATTAAATGGTATTGTGACCCATGCACACATAAGTGGATCAAATTCCACCCCCATGTCCTTCAAATTTTAAGCCCAAAGGGGTTGGATCCAATGGTGGAAATCAAGGAGTTTTTCACTGTTGGGCAAGGTTCAATTCTCATGAGGGCTTTACTTGGAGCCATGGGGAGCCCTTGAGGTAGTGGTTGAATGTGTGGTTGCACCCATAGATACTATAATAAATGGTATCGTGACCTGTACACACAAAAGTGGATCAAATCACACTCCCATGTCCTTCAAATTTAGCCCGCATGGGTGTAGACGGATTGGCAAGTGTCGTGTAAATGGAAGGAAATTTGTAAAATGAAGTCTCATGTTTGATTCTCACCCAGATTTACTTGTGCGCCATTCTTGCAGGTTCGGTGGTTGCACTTGGGGTTATAGTGGTAGCCGACGGGGATCGACCCCGTGTCATGCGAGTACGAGAACTACCAGTTGTCGATTCCCCCAGTAAAAAAAAAAAAAAATTGATGTATGGCCACCTTTCTTCAGAAAATAATTATTTTCGTAGGTTGACGTTCTGAGGAGCAATCTATGATCCCAGGTTTATTGTTCCAAACTTCATGTATGAGTTTTTGGTCTTGAATTTAGTGACCTTTTTAAATTTTTCTTGAAGGTAGTAGCATTTTTATATTTTGACCACACTCCTACGAATATTGTTAGTCGGGCCTGTTGCATTTGTTGCTTCAAAATTACCATTATTATCAATATTTATCAGCAGGTCATGTTGGATTTCATCTATGATAGAATCCTTGAAAGTATCTTTGAGGAGTAGAAAATTAATGAGTTGTTGGTCATCATCAAAGACCCTCCAACACATGATATCGTTTGGAATTGATGGTATGTACACAATTTTAATAGATATAGAGTAATACATCAATCCGTATGAGGGTATTTATCTAGATGCCACATTTGATAACAAATCAACACTAGTTCAATGATTGGGGAATGATGTTGATATTGAAAGCAATGAAAGATTCAATTAGCTCCCATATCTCAGTCTGATAATTTTTTAAGTGGCTTGAAATACAATGGATGGTGTTCCGTACATGTTTTATGATGATTTCAGAATCACCAAATACCTTGATTTTTTATTCTTTCAAGTCGATAGCCTTCTTTATCCCCTATACTAGGGATTGGTATATGACAGTATTGATGGTGCAAGCAAATTATAGTCTACATGCAATTAACATTTTAGTAACTTGCGGGTCTTTTAGTATGCAACCCACACCTACACCTTCCAAAGACTTGGATTCATCGAAAAATAATGTCCACATGCCAAGATCTCCTTTTTTTCTTATTTCAATTGGTATTTTTGAATTTTCAGATTTTTTGGTTTTATAGATGTTAGTAGAGTCAGTGCATTTTTATAGCTTATCCCTAAAAAGTATGTTTGTCTATACATCAGGGGAATGGTTATTTTGATCATTTATATTACATTCAGGCTCAATGATCCGAGGGAAATGAGGGATTTTGGATTTAGTGATAGACTCTATGAGAGATGATGGTTTAGCTCCGAAATTCCAAAAGAATGTTTCAAATAAATAATTCCCAAGAATAGAAAGGTTAATCTTTACTAGTTCATTCAAATCATTCAATTGAGTAACAACATGTTTCATATACCTTTCCCTATCGATCCTGATATGATTCATTTTACCATTGTAAGGGAGCCACAAATGGGACTAGTCAGTAGCAAAGTATCCAATTAACATAGTCGACCAATCCTATATTAACAACATGCCATAGTTGTATCAAATATATACTACTATTATATCAATGATTTGATAAAATTTTGGGTTAGCATACATCCTAATCAAAAGCTTTTTCAATTCTCCAATCACCTTAACTTTAGCTCTGTCTAACTGAATGATATAAATGTTAGATGGTTTGGTTTCGATGTTAATATTCTCATAGACTTTAAGGGGAATGAAATTAGATGAAGCTCCTGAGTCCACCATGCAATTATGAACATTCCTATTAAATACTTCAAAAATGATAAGAAAAGGAGGGGTGGTGGACCTAGATATTTGACCCATTAAGGATGCATTAGTCACAGGCTAACTTTTAGATGGGGTGTTGTTGTTAGGTGAAGTTACCTTGGTGATTCCCATTTTGGTTCTATAGTTTACATCCTTACTTTGAGGGAAATTTTTACCTTGCAGCATTTTGATAAAATTATCTTGTATTTGTGGAATCTTCATGAGCTCAAACAAAGAAATGTTGCCTTTTGTTTTATTTATATTCTAGAAAGTAATATTCTAATATGCCCAAGGGTGTGGGAGAAATATTTGGTTTTGTTGTTTCATATATTTTTTTGGTATTGGGAGTATTTTTAGATGAATTAGGAGTAGCATTGGTCAAAAGAGAATATTGTTTAGGAGTAGTGGAAATGGGAGAAGAAGGATTAGATGTACCATGGGTGTCATCGAGAATATTCTTATTGTAAATACTAGTGGTTACGACGTTTTTTGAGACATTCCCTTCCTCAACTTATTCATCACCTTCTCCAAAAGAATGTCCCAAAATGAGTTTAATTATTGTTCTACAGGATCGTTACATTCCTAGGGTTTTTCTTGTTGTTTATGAGCTCCTTCCCCCTGATGAGTGGTTTTTGTCATATTCTATGTTTCCCAGGTTTGAAGGGCCTAGACAATATCTTCAATATTTATTCCTTTCATCTGAGAGGGGGAGGTTTTGTTGGTTGGGGTAATGTTATTATATTTCTTGGGGGGGAGCTTAAAGAATCTTTTATTATTGTAATATCCCTATCCATTATCCCTTTTCAGGTCAACTAAGTCATTGGATAGATTTTTGATGATTCTTTGAAGAGATTCCATATCCATTGAATCAAAATGATTTTTTCTTCACCTCAATTATACACAAAGATTTTACCTTTACCCTTAGCTTTGGATGGTTCTGATTTGGAACTACCTTTTAAACTTAATTTTTTTTTTTCAAATTTAAGGGCTTCTTGGAAAGCTTCTTCTAGAGTGTCCTTTTCAAAAAAAATTACATACATGGCCATGGAAATGGGTAAACTAAATGTGTAAAATTAAATATTGATGTCTTCAACAGGTTTTGAGGGCCGTGGGATTCATTTTAACAAGGCGAGGAATCATTTATTTTGATCATTAACTATTTATTTCAAATCCATCTTGACTCTTGACAGTCGAGAACCCAGGTGGCTAGTGTTTTGTTTTCCCTGAATATTCGGAGGAAATAGGTTTCAAAAGTTCTCTAGTTTGGAATGGAGGATTCTTATAGAGATAAATACCATGTCGAAAATTTTTATTCAAAGTTAAGGGGAAACAAAAGAAAGTCAATGTATTTGTGGTGAATTCTTTGTAACCTTGCCAACATGAATTTATTAACATGCTTTTTAATTGAATATTTTTTGTTGGCATCAATTTAGGAAGGAATTTCTCAGGGTGTCTGGGCATGTCATGTTGAATTCCTGGCACAAAAACCACATCATCAAACAATGAGGGTTGGTAAGGGGGAGTATTTTTGTTTTCTTTTTCTCTAGCCATGTTCAGAGGATGATATACAGTGATCTGATATGGTATATCTTTGGGTTCACTTTCAAATATGTCTCTTTCTTTAGACTTCTCCTCTAAATCGTCTCTGGGAGTGTGAGGGGGTGACTTGGGAGGTGAATTTGGTCTACCTCCTTCCCCACTGGAGAGTATATGATACTAAATATAAAATTATGAAACCTCGAGGAAATCAAAAATACCATAAGGGAAGTGATATTCATGGGTCCCAACTGAAGGATTTTCTTGATAGGAGTCTATTTCAGAAAAAATGGATTCATCTATCGAAGGTCTTCCTTATTTTCAGGTAAAGATTAATCCAAGGATAGTTGTCCAGTTTCTCTAATAAGTTGTCTAGTCAATGCATGATTGGTTCATTTGGTCAAGCACTTGACTTAGTTTTCGATCTCTGAGATAGTTAGGACATGAGGTTGAGGGGAAGAAAAAGATGTTTCAATGTCAGAGGGAACACTGTGAGTGATAAATTGAGCTGGAGTGTTAACCGTATATTCTGAAGGGAAGACATTATGTTCTGGGTCGAGGAAATCTTACTTGTGGGGAAGAATGCGAAGATTTTTTTTTTTTTTGTAGCCATTCAATTTTGTGGCCTTCCTGCTAGTGCCATTTATGTTGACAAGACGAAATGAACTATTCAATCAGATGAGGGAAAAATCCCGATGGTAGGTCCAAATTAGACCCGCTTTCATTTGGGATAGTTCTTTCGACCATATTTTCTCTTGGTTACCAACTAACTAAAATAACAAATAAATATGAATTTTGTAGGGGCCAAATAAATTAAGCAACCATTTATTTTAAACATAGCAGTAAAATTCAAGAGTTTCCTTCATTTATCACATTCGCATTCAAATTTATCAATAATAATAAGTTTTTATAATAGATTAAGACAATGCATAATTTAAAATACCTGAACCTGATGCTAATTACCCTCCATTTTCCAAATGCCTTCTTGACCGCTACTGCACCATAAAACACTGCCCAAAAACCTAGTTCCTCCCTTCCAACTAGGTTTCTTGCTAGCTCCAGGATATCATATGGATATCCTAGCCCCCGTGCCCAAAACCTCCAGCAACCCCAGTGCCTGACTGATACAATACCACTCCCAAAACTCCACTCCTCTGTTGATCGCAGATGCCACCCAATGCACACGTCCACGATCACCATGACCTTCTCTTCCCCTCGGCTCGAAGAGCGTCAAAGGCTCTTCTATATTCCTATCAGAAGATCTGCACCCACAATTCCTTTGCGTGACTTTCCCTTTTCTCAGTTATCGGGAAAATCAGAACTCTCATCTTCGCGAGCTCACGGTCTATCCCTGGGTTCTCGCACCTCCGAGACCCAAGATACCAGTCAACGCTGACCTTCTTTCGCCGCTATCAGGACTTCGCTCTATCACGGGTTTTCAACTCATGACACCAACAACTCGAAGTTCCACCTTTCGATATCCGAAGTGCCGAAATGCCGAGACTTGTGATCTCACTTCTTCGCAACTTCTCCACTCGCGTGACCAAGTATCTCCTTCCCAGACTTCTGAGGCCCGAGACGCCAATACACCGATATCTCATGTCACCTACCACATCCCTCTGCTATGGTCCCACAATATCCATGCAATCATTAGGACTTCACTTCTCTCTCTATCGCGATTCCCGTGACCAAATCTTCCGCTCCTTTTTCTCACGGTGACCCGATATGCCGATTCTCGAGTAGAACTCATGCTCCTTGTGATTCTGCTTGACGCTTCTGCTCCCCTAATATTCGAACCTTCTTCCTCTCCTCGCACTGTAGCCTCTGCAAGATCCAACGGCCCTCAAATTCTCGTGAATTCTCCTCGCTTGATTCTGACTGTTCATTCTTTTCGACGAAATCCCCGAAATGACGAAATGCTCCTCCACGGAACTCATCAACTTGCACACAAAGTTTCATCACCTTCTCGAAAACTTTGATGCACAACCTCTTTGTGAAATCCTTCGACAAATTTGAAGGAATACTCCTCCTGAGATTCAATGACTTCAATTACCTCATGAAGAAGCTCTTGCACGCACTCCTTGCGACAAACCTTCAACAACTGCTCAGTGTTGAAGTCTTTGATCCTACGCACTCCTGCAGCATAATTCCTTCAATCCCCTTTTCTCAGACTCACAACTCTGAGTCTTTGTCTAGCCTGTGCATTCCTTGCATGGCTCTGGTGCCAATTTTGCACTTCTGAGAGCTTAGAACAAAATTTATCCCTACTTGAACCCTGAAGTCACGGACTCCTTGTGGACAAATTCAACTGCACTCCTTACAGGAATTCTCTGGTTCAAGATAGAGATACAATTGAAACTAAATCCTTGTCCTCCCAGACTTCAATTCAACCATGAAATCACATACACAACATATAAATACAGGTGCATGAAAAGAAGCAAACATTCATGAGCGTAATATCACCAATACACAGAGAATAACACAACCATGGAATTGAATCAGAGCTTTTCCATTAATTCAATATCTGTACATGGAAGTTCTTCATACACTTCTCTGCTACTCTTCTCTTCTTGCTCATGTTTGATAATCCAAACTTATTGTTACAATGTACAAAGGAGGGTGTCTATATTCCATTTCCCTCTCGATCTCTAATCTATCAAATCTAGAATTAAATGTTCTATCTACTTTACATTAAATCTATTAAATGCCTCATCTACCTAAGGACGAGAGATTAAAGGCTTAAGGCCCATTACAATATACAAAGTGCACTTCATTAAATCCACATATTAATGTTTGGCGCAACAAATATCAAGGTGCTTTCAAAAAGAAATTCACGGGCTCATCCAGCTGTCCTCTACTCTCGCACTGGCTCGCTTGATGTGGGCGATGCTCCTGCATCATACTCCCTGGCTTGAAAAATTTCATGGGCTCCTGTCCATGAGCTGCTGCACGGTCTGTCCATGTTTTTGGATAACTTCTTAAGTCTCCCAGCTAGTGTCCTCCACTGGGTGATTCTTCCATTTGACCAGGTACTCTAAATATTGCTTTCGCCTGGTCTTTCTACCGACTCGCTTGTCCATTATGCATTCCATCTGTGGCTTTTATGCAACTGGTAATTGTTTCATCCAATGGATCATTGGTTCCTCAGTTCCAGCCTCTACTTCTCCAGCCCTGTATGCGTATAAATCAGAAACATTAAATATCGAAGATATCCCGATGCCATCTGACAACTCAATCTGATAAGCATTCTCTCTGAATTTCTTCAGAACTTTACAAGGTTCGATTTTCTTCATTTTCATATTTTTATATGTCCCCCTTGGGAACCTCTCCTTCCTCAACTGTGCCAGAACAAGATCCCCAACTTCAAACTGAATTTGTCTCCAATGCTGATCTGCTCTATGCTTATATTCCTGATTCGAATTTATCAGTCGCTGCTTCACCTTACTGTGAAGTTCTTTCATCACCTCAGCGAACTCTTCTGCCCTAGCGCTGCTAGTCGCAGTCTGTTCTAACTCCCTGAGTTCAGAAACTCCCCTCGGTTGTGTCCCATACACAATCTGAAATGGACTCTTCCCTGTGCTCCGATTTACTGAATCGTTATACGCAAACTCCGCCTGAGGCAACACATTGTCCCAGCTGCTATGGTGCTCTGTCACCAGGCTTCTCAACAAATCTCCCAAGCTCTTGTTGACCACTTCTGTCTACCCATCCATCTGTAGATGGTAAGTTGAACTAAACGCCAAGTTATTTCCTAGCTTCTTCCATAGCGTCCTCCAAAAATGCCCTATGAATTTAGTATCCCTGTCCGACACTATACTTCTTGGCAATCCATGGAGTCGAATGATTTCCTTAAAAAATAAATTTGCGATGTGAGTTGCATCATTGGTATTCTGGCATGGAATGAAATGTGCCATTTTTGAAAACTTGTATACCACCACAAAGATGGAATCAACCCCTCTCTGTGTCCTCGGCAAACCCAATACAAAATCCATGCTTATCGTCTCCCATGGTCTCTCTGGTATGGGCAATGGCTGATAAAGACCTGCATTCTGCTTTCTCCCTTTCGAGTGTTGACAAATCCTGCATTTGTCAACAAATCGTTTGACATCCGCTCGCATGCCTGGCCAAAAATACGATTCACTCAGCTTTGCGAATGTCTTATTGTGGCCAAAATGTCCTGCCAAGCCCCCGCTGTGTTTTTCCTTTAACAGATTCTCCCTCATGGAGAAATTTGGAATACACAGTTGATTTCCTTTGAATAGCAATCCTTCCTGGATCATGTAATCTATCCAAGGACTCTGATCCCTGAGAACTGGATTCTCAACTGCTTCGTACGCTTCCCCGAAATCTGCATCTCCTACGTACATGTCCCTGAGATTTTCAAAACCCAATGTCTTGACTCGGAATTCCTACAGCAGCAAACATTTCCTACTCAAAGCATCAGCCACTTTTTTAGCAGTACCTCAAATGTGTTTGATCACAAACGTAAAATTTTGCATGTACTCTACCCATTTTGCATGTTTCTGATTCAAATTCTCTTGTTGACTCATAAACTGCAATGCATGATTATCACTATACAATACAAATTCCTTTGGGATCAAGTAATGCCTCCAGTTTTTCAATGCCTGTATGATAGCATAAAATTCTTTATCATATGTGGAGTACTTCAATTTCACCTCATCTAGTTTTTTGCTGAAATATGCGACTGGTCTGTCTTCCTAACTCAAGACTGCTCCTATGGCATACCCACTTGCATCAGATTTCACCTGAAATGTTTTCTGAAAATTTGGAAACACCAACGCTGTTTGCTCTGTGATCTTCTGCTTCAACAGATTGAAGCTTTTCTCAGCCTCGGCTGTCCAATGAAAAATATTATGTCACTTCTTCATGGTCTCCATCATCGTCGCGCTAATTCCACTAAAATTCTTGATGAAATTTCGGTAGAAACTAGCTAAACAATGGAAACTCCTTACTTCAAAAACATTTATGGGCGATGGCCAATTCTTAATCACTTCCACCTTCTCTGGATCCATCTTCAACTCATTCGCCGAAATGACAAACCGAAAATAAATGAGCTCTGTCTTCATGAATGAGCACTTCTTCATGTTGACCAACAACTTCTCCTACTGTAGCTTCCTCATCACGATAGCCAAATGCTTCAAATGCTCAGCCTTGGTCTTACTGAAAATCAGTATATCATCCAGATACATGACAACAAACTTTCCGATGAATTCCCTCAGGACTTCATTCATCAGCCTCATGAATGTGCTCAACGCATTTGTCAAACCAAACGGCATGACCAGCCATTCGTACAAACCTTCATTTGTCTTGAATGTTGTTTTCCATTCATCACCTTCCCTCATGCGAATCTGGTGATATTCGCTCTTCAAATCAATTTTTGAAAAATAATTTGCCCCACTCAGGCAATCCATCATATCATCCATTCTCGGCAGTGGAAACCTATACCTGATGGTTATCTTGTTGATCGCTCTTGAATCAGTGCACATTCTCCAACCTCCATCCTTCTTTGGACTGAGCACTGTTGGAACAACACATGGACTCAAGCTCTCCATAACTAATCCTTTATCCAACAAATCTTGGACTTGATTCTTGACCTCCTCATTTTCTTGCGGTGTCAACCTGTACGCAGCTTTATTCGGCAAACTGGCTCCGGGTATGAGATTGATATGGTGACTCACACTCCTCATCGGTGGCAACGAACGAGGTAATTCGTCCATGATGATATCAACTAACTCTCCCAGCAGTTCCTGAATCTCTTGTGGTAAGTCATCCACTCTTGTGCTGGTCAGAACAATCCTTGGTTTTCTGACAACAAAGAATTGTGGATCTTCTTTCTTCTCCATCTCTGTGAGAAGCTCCTTCCCGCTCATGAGAAGTATTGTACTGTTTACTTCCGGCTTTACCTCCTTATCCTTTATCGGAAGAAATCTATGGGTTCTCCCATTTTTCTCCAGGGTATATGTGTTCATTCTCCCATCATGAACCACATTTCTGTCATATTTCCATGGTCTACCCAGCAATAAATGACATACATCCATGGGAATAACGTCACACAAGGTTTTATCATTATACCCACCTATTCTAAATTCAACCAAGCATTGTTTTGTAAAACTCATCTGATGTCCCTTTTGTAGCCATGAAACTTTATATGGACTCGGGTGATCAGTTGTCTCCAGCTCCAACTTCTCCACCATCTCAGTTGAAATGAGATTGTCAGTGCTTCCACTGTCCACAATGACCTTGCATTTTCTGTCTCTAGTTGTGCATGCGGTTCTAAATAGTCTGCTCCTTTGAGCAGTGTCCTCCACCTCCTTCTCAGGTGCTAAGAGAACTTTATGCATCCCAAGCGATCTTTCGCTTTCGACATCTTCAGTCTCAGCATCACACCTCCGTGCTTCAGTGATGTGAGATTCTCCGCTATCCTTCTTCTTCTCTGGACACTCGAATGACTTGTGCCCATTCTTCTCACATGTAAAAGATGTGATCACCCCTCCTCTTCCTCTACCTCGACCTCTAGTACGAGGAAGAGTGTCTGCATCAGCATAATCACCCCACTGATCATTTTGTTGTCCTCTCTACTCAACATATGGCTGCCTCTGCGAGGTTCCGCCTCTCTCAACCTTACCCTGAGGTTTCTTCCATTCCTCTTTGGGCTTCTAGAATTTTTCTTGGGAAATCAACTTACCTCTGGGATGACTTCTACCTCTCCCTCCCTGTCCTTGCTTTCTACTCAACTTCTCTTCGGCTTTCAAAGCCATCTGGTAAGCATCCTCAACTATCCATATGGTTACCATGCTCAATTCATCCTGAATGTCATATCTCAGACCATTCAGATATCTCGCCACCTTCTCATCATCGCTCTCCCGATGACCTACTCTGATGTTGACCCTGTAAAACTCCTCGGTATACTCTTTTACCATCATCAACTTCTGTCTCAGGTTTTGGATTCTCCTGAATAGTGTGATCTGATAATCCCACGGGATGAATTTCACTTTCATCTTCACAATCATCCGATCCCAGCTTTTAATCTTTTGCTTGCCTTTGCAGCGCCTATCTGCTTGTAGCTCATCCCACCATAAAGCTACATGTCCTTTCAGTTTAGTGACAACATGCCTTACCTTTTTATCTTCTTCGATATCCTCATAATCGAATTAGGTATCAAGAGCTCGAATCCAATCCAACAACTCTTCTGCATCCAGACTCCCATTGTAGATTGGAATGTCCATTTTGGTCTTGGAATTCATCCTGGAAATGGATTTTATCAACCTCTTGGTTGACGCATCCTCTATTGTGACCTCTTCTTCATGTCCAGCTTCTTCTTCAACCTCATAATCGCTAAGATCCCCTGTGCCAACTCTGCGTCTTTGCACTGTCTCCATCTCTTCAAGCCTTGCTCAGAGATCTCTCATCTACCACTCCATTTCTAGATTTCCTGTTGGCCTACCTCTTCTTCTCACCTCCGTGTCTTTGGGGTCGGGTGATTGTCTCTCCCTTCTTGGTGGCATGGTGAATTTTTGTCTCTTTCTATTACAGAAAACAACGAGTCTTCTAGCTCTGACACCACTCTAATCGTAGACGCCACCCAATGCACACTTCCGTGATCACCAAGACCTTCTCTTCCCCTTGGCCCGAAGAGCGTCAATGGCTCTTCTATATTCCTATCGAAATATATGCACCCACAGTTCCTTTGCGTGACTTTCCCATTGCTCACTTATTGAGAAAATTGAAACTCGCAGCTTTGCGAGCTCACAGTTTATCCCTGGGTTCTCACACCTCCAAGACCCGAGATACCAGTCAACGCTGACCTTCATTCACCGTTGTCGGGACTTCGCTCTATCGCAGTTTCACAACTCGGGACACCAAACACTCGGAGTTCCACCTTCCGATATCTGAAGTGCCTAAATGTCGAGACTTGCGATCTCGCTTCTTTGCAACTTCGCCACTCGCGCGACCAAATATCTCCTTCCTAGACTTTTGAGGCCCGAGACGCCGATACACCGATATCTCACGTCACCTGC
>JZKD02S0981259.1:67834-82537 GCA_000966675.3 Picea glauca | reverse complement strand
TGAGTTTTATGCAAGTGGGGTGGCAGTACGAGACGATAGGCAACGGGTCCAATTTTCTCTTGGATCTTGAATGGTCCTATAAACCGAGGTGACAACTTTTTCCCCTTCTCGAACTATATGGTACTCTTATTAGGCCTGATACAAATGAAAAATTGGTCTCCCACTTCATAACTTCGGTCGGTCCTGTGTGCATCTGCATAGATTTTCTGCCTATCTCGTGCTTCCTTTAGTCTCTACCTAATCTGAATCACCTGTTCCTCCATTTCTTGAATCAATTCTGGCCCCACTGTTACTCGGTCTTCTAGTCTATCCCAACTCAATGGCGTTCTGCATGGCCTCCCGTACAAAGCTTCGTAGGGTTGCATTCTGATGGAACTATGATAACTGTTATTGTAGGCAAACTCTACCAAAGGTAGGTACTTCTCCCACTGGGTCTGATTATCCATTACATACATCCTAAGAATGTCTTCCATGACTTGATTTACTCTCTCAATCTGCCCATCTGTTTCAGGATGATAAGCTGTGCTTAAGTTCAACTGAGTTCCCAACGCTGACTGTAAACTTGTTCAAAACCTAGAAGTGAATCTGGAGTCCCTATCTGAAATGATCTTCTTAGGTATCCCATGCAAATGGATAACTTCGCTTACAAACACACGTGCCACATCAGTGACATCGTAAGTGTCTCTAATTGGAATAAAATGAGCACTCTTGGTTAACTTATCCACTATCAGAAGAATGGCATTGTGTCTATGGGATGTGAGCGAAAACCCTACAACAAAATCCATAGAGATGACTTCCCATTTGGACATAGAAAAATCATGTGGTTGTAGGAGGCCTGCTGGGTGATGGTGGTCGACTTTCACTTGTTGACACTCTAGGCATTTGGCGACAAAATGGACTACATCACGCTTCATTCCCACCCAGAAGAAGAGATTCTTCATATCTGCGTACATCTTTTTCACACCCGGATGCACACAATAAAGTGATCTATGGGCTTCCTTTAGTATGATGCTTCGAATATCCCCATTCTCATGGATGTACATCCTTCCTCGATATCTTAACAATCTGTCTGTTTCCAGACTATATCCTTCATACTTTGGCTCTAACTGCCTCCCGCTCAGGAGGTTTGAAGTAACCTTCAAATACCAACTGTCTCCTTGGAGTTGTTCCAACACACGCTCCCTCAGATTGACCTTTAAGGTTACCAAGGAGAAGATATGTGGCCTCCTACTCAAGGCATCTGCGACCACATTTTCCTTTTCCTTGATGTATGATATACCAAAATCGTACTCACTCTTAAACTCACTCCATCGCCTTTGCCTGGCATTCAGATCTCTTTGAGTGAAGAGATGTTTTAAACTTTGATGGTCCGTTTTGAGCTCAAAGTTTCTCCCAACAATATAGTGCCTCCAAAGTTTCAGAGCTATCATTATAGCTGCCAACTCTAAATCATGAGTTGCGTATAGCTCCTCATGTTTCTTCAACTTTCTTGACGCATAAGCTATCACTCCTCCATCCTTCATTAGCACGGCCCCCAACCCTTGCTTCGAGGCATCCGTGTAGACTATGAAGTCCTTTTCCATATCTGGCACTCGTAGAATTGGTGCACTAGTTAGTAACCTCTTAATCTCAATGAATGCATGATCACATTCCTCTGTCCATTCGTACCTGACCCCCTTGCGTTGAAAAGTGGTGATGGGTTTCACTATTTTTGAGAATCCTTCCATAAATCTCCGGTAATACCCTACTAGCCCCATGAAGCTTCTCACCTCATGTGCATTTTTCAGCACTGGCCACTCCATAATGGCCTTTACCTTTTCTAGGTCCACAGAGATTCTTTCGCCGGAAATGATATGACCTAAATAGTGGATCTCCTTTTGGAAGAAGGAACACTTCGACAACTTCCCATACAGTTTGTTCTCTCTAAGGCAAAAGTGTTCCTCATGTTCTCTTTCATTCTTGGAATAGATGAGGATGTCGTCTAAAAAGACTTGTACAAAATGGTCTAAGTACTTCCGGAATACGCCGTTCATGAGGCTCATGAATACTGTTGGCACATTGGTCAATCCGAAAGGTACTACAACAAACTCGTAATGTCCAAACCGATTTCGGAAGGCAGTTTTTGGTATATCACCTTCCTCAATACTTAACTGATGATACCTTGATCACAAATTGATCTTTCAGAATATCGCTGCTCCTTTCATCTGATCGAAGAGGTCATCTATTCATGGCATCGGGTACCTATTCTTCACTGTAGCACAGTTCAAGTCCCTGTAGTCTATACACAGTCATAAGGATCCATCCTTCTTCTTTACAAAAATTACTGGTGCGCCCCAGGGAGAGACATTAGGCCTTTTTAGCCCTAAGTCCAGTAACTCTTTCAACTGCATTTGCAATTCACAAAGTTCCGGCACTGTCATCCGATACGGAGTTTTGGAGATTGGTTCTGCACCTGGTTTTCGCTCAATTGTAAAATCAAGCTCCCTCTTAGGAGGTAACCCTGGTAACTCGTTCGGGAAAACATCTTGAAATTCTAACAATACCAGATACTGATCCAATGAGGGTCCCTTCCTTTCATTCACTGCTTCCACTACATAAATTCGACACCCTTGCCTCATGCATCACTTAACCTTCATAGTGGATATAAAGCGTAGTGACACTTTTCTCTGTACACCCTAGATCTCTACTGGTCTTCCTTCATCATCGACACAAAGCACCCTCTTTGCAAAGCAATCTACCAAAGCTCTATGAGATGCTAACCAATCCATTCCAATGATTAGGTCATATGCCCCAAGAGCAGTGACGTATACCTTAAACCTGATAGTACACACTCCCAGGTCTACTATATAGTTATCGACACTAGGTCCTACTACTTGTTTTTCCCCTGAAGCCATCTTGACTTGTTTAAGGTCATCGTGCTCGTAGGCTGCCAACCCACTCTTTTCTAATGCAGATGGTGAAATGAAACTATCTGTCGCACCAGAATCAAATAAAATCTTAACATTGATATGCTTTAGCGTACGTGACGACTCCACCACTGTGGATTGATGTTCAGCCTAGCAGTTATTAACTGCTGCGTAAATATGGTGGCTTCTACTTGCTCTCCCCATCGGCACCTTTCCTTCTCTAAGCATGAACCCTGATTGTAACTCTGGACAGTCCCGTTCGTAATGGGGTCCTTCGCATCTCCAACAGGCAATACGAGATTGAACCGGTGCACTGTTATGTGACTGATTCCTAAACGAGTTCCGTCCCCTAGAACCCCTACCCCTGCTCATTGTTCCTTGAGATGGTCGTGGTCCTGTCTGCACCGTTGGTGATGAATGAGATGCTACACTCGCTTCCATTGAAATCCATGCAGCTACTGTCCTTGGTGTGAATCTGTTACCATACAGAGGTGGCCTTGAGCCCCCTCCCCTAGGAAATGTCCTTAGGGCCTTTCCTACGAATGCAGGGCGATGCGGAAATGTCGATCTTGCACCCCTAGTCAAGTTCATATGTTCTTCCACGTAACACCCACTTTCCACTGCCTCGGCTACTGAAGACGGCTTCCACATCCTTACCATAGGTCTTATCCTAGGGTTCAATCCATATATGAAGCGCTCTGCTTGTCGTTGGTCACTATCCATATACGACACATATTTGACCAGTTCCATAAACCTGATCTCATATTCTTCTACCGTTTTGTTTCCCTGTACTAAGGCATGAAATGCTCCAACCTGTTGTTCCTCGTAGTACGTTGATAGATATTTCCTCCTGAACCTTTCCTCAAAAAGTTCCCAAGACACTGTGTGTGGGGTAAGGTGCAGTTGTCTTTCCAGGTTACACCACCAGTTCAGGGCGTTGTCTCTTAACTAAAAAATGACGATCTTCGCCTTTGAGTTAGACGCATAGTCTCTTAAGGCAAAACACCTGGTCATGCCTTCCAACCATGCTTCCACGCGTTCACTGGCGCGACCTCCGGCAAACTCTGAAAGTTTGATCTTTTGCAACTCTCGCATGATGTCTTCAGGTGGAGGTCCTCCCCCTGAATCCCTTGATGCTTCTGGATTACCTGTTCCATATGGTGGGGGTTCCACTTCAGTCCTTATCAGTTGTCACCCCTTTAAAGTTTCATTGATGGCTTCCAACGAGCGCAATATGAGGGCGAGTTCAGGCGATGGTGGTGGTGGTACTGGTGGTGTTGGCAGTGCTTGCGTTAACGCTTCCCTACCTCGACTTCCTCGAGTACTGACCATCCTGTATGCTTTGACCTGCATCAACCAAATTTGTTAGGGTGAGTTCCAGGATGTTTTAAATTGGTGCTACTAAACTTTAGAAATAGGGTTAGGCATAAGTTTTCTTTACTTGTCTGTAAACAGACATTACTCCATTAGGGGATTGGCTAGGTTAGGGTTAGGTTTAAGCATCTAAGCTTTGTTTCTTCACCCCTATGAAAATAACTATTGGTTCCTTTGCCCTGTGGCTACGCTAGCTTTGCACCTTACTCGCCACTTCCTAGGCTTACACTCCTAATGAATATGCTGCCTCCTTCCTGCTTGTCCTAGTCTGAGCCCTTTTAATTTACGCTTACAACTTGATTAAAAATGACCCCCGTCCTTATGTTTATTAATTCACATCGATATGCGTACACCCGCACTATGTACCTTTCGACGTTATTGTTCTTCTTAAGATGTCGCATTGAGCACATACGTCCCTTTGTGGGCTCCTCCATTTACGTCTTTGGCGCTTGATAGCTTGGCATGTGGTCTTGGGTATGACAGTTAAAGTATTTAAATGTTAAATTAATTGTAAAAGAAACAACGCATGGCGCCTTGGTAGGGAGGATTTTGTAAAGACTCGACCGGTGGGGAGGTTCGGGGTTCAAATCTCACGGACTCCATTTAAATTTATACCTAGCCCTATATTACTCAAACTTAACTAATATTTTATTAAACTCATTACTTAACTTAACTTAACTAATTAGTTAATTAACTTAACTTAACTTAGTTAATTAGTTTAATAGTTTAATTATTGTTACTTAATTTATCGATTAAACTTTATTAATTTCCTAAATTGATCATTTATTAGTTTATTAATATTTATTTCTATATAGTATTTATTTATTATATTTTTTTTTTGAAATTTATATCGTAAATAAAGAGAAATAAATACTATTATTTGTTAAATAATTAAAATAAACTGGACTTACCCAGCTACGTGCATTTTTCATGCGCTCCACGTGTTAGTCTACCTCCTTCTCGGTAGGCTCGCTGCTAGGCTCCTTCGCAAATGCTCGGCTCCCTCGCAATGCTTTTGCATTCGGTAACATGGACGCTCCTCCCATTCATTCTGTTCACCTCTGTTGGCATCCATTTTCTCCGAGATTTAGTTGGTCATGGCGTTCCATGAAGAATTGCATCTAGATGTGGAGCTTGTTCCCAAAATGGCCTCCATTTTTCGTTTGGGTTATTGGTTATTGCAGGTTTCCTCACCTGGGTCCTAGAGTTGAGGCCATTTCGTAGAGATTTTTATTGTACTAATTGTTTATTGTTTGATCTGTAATGGCTTGCACGCTAAGAGAATAACGGTATGGACCTTAGTGCATACATGGTAACCTTTTGGAGGATAATTTGTTGGAGGACGTGAGTCAACCGACAAATTTGTTCTTTTGGCCTGCTTAGCTCGTCCATGCTCAACTAGATTGCAGGTACTGCAACAATCCTTATATCCTGTATCCAGATTTTTGAAGATAAATTGTGTCATACTTCAATGGTATAGTGCGTTTTGCATCATGGGTATTTCTCTCTCGAATTTTTTTTGTAACAAGTATTCTTGTTTCAATTTTTGGATTTCTTCTTTAATATATATATATATATATTTTTTACTAAAGTCTTTTGTAGGCCTGGAAAAAATCGACCAGTCCTAGCCGAGTGTTGTCTGTTTTCATGAAACATGTATTACAAGCCTAAATCTTAGATGCTCTAATGTTGAATGGATAACTGAAATACTTTATTGTATTACAATTTTATTTTTTTTGAATTGCCATATAAACGGTCGAAAGATTCCTGGAATAACTATCTTCTTTACTACAATTCGTAACTTGTGACGTGTACTGTCTAGAAATCCATTCATCCATAAATCCATTCAAACAAACTAAGGATTCTAACATTGGGAGATCAAAGGTTGGAGATATTCCTCAAAGCCTTGGAGCTGGGGAAGCTCGTTTTCTCTAAGAGGCAATCGGTATTTTCACTACAGAGCGACATGATGGGCTCTTCTTATTCTTGTTCATCATCTTCATCCGAGACGACCAAGAAGAACAACAGGGAGAATGTAGACATGGGAAGCATAGGGAGATTTTCATCTCTTATGGATAATGATAGATCGAAGCAGCAACAACAACGTCCGAGATCTGGCAAAGGTTTCGTGATGTTGAGCAGAAGCAAGACCATAGCCACTTCCAGGAGAATCAGTACCTTGCAGGAATCGAACCCATGTCCTCCTCCTAACAAATGTAAAGGCCGCAACAGTTTCTGTATTATGCCCATATTATGCCCAAATGAAGTGAGTCCGAGGTCGCATTGGGCTAGGCTGCGCTAGGCTTTGGATTTTGTTGTTGGCGTTGTCTTACGTGTTTGCTGTTAGGTTTGTGGAGTTGAATATTAGGGGGGATGTTTCTAACTTTTTAGGGTTGTAGACAAATCTGAACACAAATAATGACTCGTGGGCTTCCCTCCTGGCATTGTGCACAAATAATGACTCGTAGGCTTCCCTCCTGGCTTGGCTCTCGGTGCTTGGGCGTTGTGGTGGGATTTTGACAAATCTGAACAAATTAATATTACTTAGAGTTTCATATCTATGTTTTTTTTGTATTCACACCCACCCTTCAATGCTTAGAGTTACATCAATTTTCTTTGAGCGTGGGTAGCTGTTAGAATTACATCTTTTTCTTCGTGCGTGGGTTCAAATCCCACATCTTTTAGAGTTCCATCATATTTCTCTGGGCGTCGGTTCAAATCCCACAGCTGTTAGAGTTTCATCATTTTCTTCCTTTTTTTTTGTATTCGCTATCAAATCCTCTTATCAAATCCTCTTATCGGTGCCGAGACCGCAACCAAGGCTAGGGATGGGTGCGTTAGGCTCTTGGGTGGAGGTCGAGGCTGGGTTGGTTCTCGTTTCTGGTAGCACACACCCATATACCTTCTTGTCTAATGATTATGTTCCTAGAGTTTACTAATACCCACAAACTTTAAAAGAGCAAGAAACCCTAAACGAAACCCTGGTATCCTAAACAAATGTGCATTGAATAATGGAAAAATACTACGGTAAAAACTTTCATTTACAATGTTGACATTTATGGATGTTGTCAATTGCTTTTACATCGCAAGTAATGCATATCTTTTTATTTATTTATTTTATTATTTTTTTTTTTTATAAAGGAAGCGTTGGTATTGTCCATATAGACGCATGCTTAAAGGCAAACAATTATTAATATCTCTATTTACATTGAATATGTTTTTCTTTTTCAAGCAATTTGTCATCTCATAATATTCAAATTCTTGAAATTTGTCAATCCTATGTAGCTTGTTTTACTTGCTTTGCTCATACTCTGGTAAATTTGTTTTGCATTTATTTGTTTTATTTTTATTTTTATTAATGTTTCTATATTTTATGTGCAGGTCAAGTGTGTCTAGAGTTTGAGCTGGGCAAGTGGCCCTTAAGGCTCCAGTGTTTCAACCATTCGCTCTGATACCAAATGTAAAGACCCGTTTTCAATTAACATTTAAAAATTCTACCAAATGTACAGTAATTTCTACTAGGTTTATAAAGAAGAATAATTCCAAAATTTTCTTAACACTTACACATGAAAAATTTATCAATGAATAATAAATCTAATTAAACAATGGATAAATTGGAATCAAATACCTTAACTCTGATGCTAAAAATTCCTTCCTGTTGTCCGCAGCTTGCTTCCTTCCCTCTTCCTTAGAGCACTACCCAAAACCGACCTCCCTGCCGACTAGTTAGCTTCTAGCCCTAGGATATCAACGGATATCCTAGCCATCCGAGCCCAAAACCCCCAACAACCCTGGTGCACTGCTATAATCCAAACTCTCAAAGTCTCACTCTCCCTGCAATACTCAGAGCTCCCAAAATCCTTCTCCACTCCCCCCGTAGAATCCTCCTTCCCCCCCACTCCTTTCCTTCCTTATCCCTCCTTTACCGAAACTCCTCCTCCATTAATTCCCTACCTAACTCCTTTATTACCCTTATCCATTCCCATTAATTATTTTATCTTCTCAGGATTCTTATGTTATCCCTTCTTGTATACGCAACTTAATTTAATGTTATATTTTATTCTCCACCTTTTATTTAATACTTAATTAATTAATGAATTAATTAATACTTAAATGAATCATTAACCATCATGACTAACTCATTAAAAATAATCAATTAGAAATGTTATTTTAGGACATAAATATAGTTTAGCTAATCTTTTAGGATTATACTATTAAATTAATTATACTTAATAATCAAGGGTCATTACATATCCTCCTTTTATTTATTTACCTTATTAATTAATGAGTTAATTAATACTTAAATTAATCATTGACAATCATGAATAACTAATTAATAATAATTAAATAGTTAAGGTTATTTTAAGAAATAATTATGGTTTAGCTAATCTTTTAGGATAGTTATATTCTTAAATTAATTATAATTAATAATCATATACACCTATTTAAGAACGGTCGTTACAAATTTGAGAACCAAAGGTTCTCAAATGAATTAGAAATAAAATGAAAATAAATTAACACTTCTTAGTAAACTTAAGCTAAGAGGTATGATTATTATTCTAAGATGTAGTTTATAAAATAACACCAAACTAAGCTATCTCGATCAGGAAAAAACTGGGAAAGTGAATGAATTCAATTAATAATGCTAATTATATGCATAGAATAAATTAAATATACAAGTGATACATAAGTTTGATAGCATAACCGATAAGAACCAAAGAATTATCATTTAAGAACATTACACTATCGTTGTACTCATCATAAAAACCATGATAACTGAAACTGTAAATATTAATTCAAAATTAATCCATCTACTAATAGTCAAAGACTATAATAAGAGATATACATGAGTAGAATAATCACATTCACACACATCAATACCATAATTTCCAACTTCTAAATGTCTCTTGGATTCAAAATCACTTGCAGTAAACGGTATTGTCATGCTTCATTCAAAAACCAAAATCTCTTTCAAATGGGAAGTTCTCCCTTTATATAGTAAGGGGCGAATGTTTACAATCATTCTTCTTGGTAATCATGAAATTAGGGACATTTCACAAAAAATACTCTTCTTAATCAAAATTAGATTACAATATCAAAATAAAAGAACATCTGGAAGGAACTGTGGAATTCTATAATCATGACATGACCCGCTGCTATAGTTGGTGTTGGTATTCTTTCCAAGTGGAGTGGTCGTTACAAGTTCTCTCAAGTTTTCTTGATTCCAATATCTCTAAGAGTGATTATTCATTGCATACTTTTGCAGACACTTAATTATATAACCACTTTGACATGAATTTTACAAAGGATTTGATATTTTGGATGAGACGGATAAGAAGCAGCAGATGTTCTTCAATTGATTTTTCTTAAAAAAACATAATATCATGGATGCTCACCTGGATGGATTTACTTAGATCTTCCACTTCAACCATCCTGGCACTAATAGAAGTCATTTCATCGATAGACTGCATTGGTTGTATCCCTCCCTCTGCGATAAGATCATTTGCACCTTTCCATAGTTGTGTGCATGTGTCAACAATTACTCCTTGGGTGGAGAGGGAATTCATGAAGAGAGGTTTTCTTGTGTCGAATAGAATTTTATACCTAAGTATTTTCCTCTTAGAGTATACCAATAGGGAGGTAGGTGGAGGTTTGTGCAAGTCCTTCCAATTAACCATCTCCTCAAAATCCTCACTTTCTTCTTGATAGCTTCCTTGAGTCTCTATCAAAATTATGTGCAACCTAAGTTGTTCATGTCACTCAACCCGTACACTAAACAATAGGTCAAGGAGCTCATTTTTTTCCATCGTTAGTTTTTCACTTATTTACAATGCTTGTGCCCTGATGGATTCCATGGTGCATGTTGAAGCTCTAGTCTTTTCTAGGATGAGATTGGGTTTATGTATTTCCACCTATAAATTGTTTATGTGGATGTCTCATTGGGTTTGAGTCCACTTTTGAAATTATTAGTTCATCATGTATATCTATGTTTGTAGGGAACTCTTGATATTCCCTGGATTGATACCTTCAACTGATTTTACATCTTCTTGGATATCTATGGAGAATTGGTGCTTTATACCTTTCAACTATATTTCCAACTTGGATACTCGGTTCCTGGTTGTTCTGAGGGCATTAGTTACCTCCAGGACTGAGGAGGAATTTAACTCTACAAAGGCATTGAGCATTGAATCTTCTTTGACCGCATTCTCTTATGGGTTAAGAACTACCTTCCACTCCAATACCCTTCCTACAGAGGTCTTCAACCTTGTGTATTCTCCTCTCTTCCTCTTTTTCAATATTTTCACGATACCTCTTGTTCTGTTATCAAAATATTAATCTCCAATAGCTACTCAGATCCTTCAAAATTGAGGTCTTAGGAGGAGAGGGAGGAATCTCCTAGTATGGTGATTATGGGGTGTACTATGGAGGAGGTATGTTCACAATTCCTAGGTTTGGTATCAGTGGAGTTCTTGGTGTATGGTTTAATTTTTTCTTCAAAATGTCATCATCTTTCTTCTTTTATTCATCCTTGTCGGCCAATCTTTTTTCCTTTTCTTTTTCAACCAATTTATTGGCTTGTTCTTCAACAACTAACCTTTTGGATTCTTCTTCCTCCAATAACATTTTGTCTTGTTCTTATTTATTATTTTGAAGAGCATCTTGATGTTCCATGAACTCATGTTTTATCCTGTTCTTATCTCCAGTTTGTCTTTTTTGATAATCCCTCTTAGCTTGGAGCCTTTTATGTTCAGTATGTTCTTTATTTTTGGTCTTCTCTTTCTCTTTGGTGTTTTTAGTGTCTTTTTCTCACTTAAAAAACTTCTAGAATTGTTTCAAAGTTTCCCTCTTTAATTCTTCTTGCTAAATTTCAATCTCTCTCTTTCCAACATCATGAGGAAAATAGTGTAGAACTTAATCATACGAGAGTAATCCCTTAAAATTGTCTTCCTTGAAATCAACAATGTGGATATTGGGATGAGTGAGGTTGACATACCTAACATGACTAATAGCCATCTCATCAGGATCATTTCCTTTAGTCTCTCCCAAACACAGGGTTAAATATTGTAAGGTCTCTTATCCCTTCCTATAATGTTAGGCATTGGAAATGGTATAGCCTCCAATGGGTGGAGGGGAAAGATTGGTCATAGTATTTTACTATTGGTTTTCAATAGTGTTGTAACTCGAAACCCCATAGCTTGGTATGCTATTTCCCTCATTAAAAAATGGTCTAGGATGAAATATGGAAAGAGGCGTGGGGCTTCGATGGTCCCATAAACCCTGATAAATGAGAAATACTTATAGAAGAGCTAGTCAACCAACCCTTTCATCCCATTTCTATCCTCAAATGATATTTTGTGTTCGGGGAAACTGAATAGGATCGAGTGCAGAGTGGAAAGAAATAAATTGAAAATATCATAAAAATGTTGTTTGTAATTTATGCTCCATAATCGAGAGAAATATACATGAATGGGAGATTGAATTTGGTCCCAATTACATCCTAGATCGATAAATTGTACATATGAGAAAATGGAATCGATCATATAAGAAGACATATAAAAACATGGATTATTCATACCTGGGAGGTTTTTTGCGTTTAGGAATATGTTAAAGTCTAGGATATCTGCCAATTTGAAGATTTGTCCCATCCTAATGATGGTGTGTGCCAAAGGTAACCAGTCAATTTCTAAATGTGTTCTCTTTTCTTCCCCATATAATCGATAGAGCATGGCCACCAACAACTTGTATGGATTTTTGAGCTTCTGGGTAGGGACAAATTTATGACCTTGTTTGAGGGTTTCATGTTCATCTACCCACGAATGCTTCATCTATTGTGTTGGTCCTTTTATTTACTTGGAAAACCATTTTAATAATGGTTCATTTAAACAACATGTGGGGACAAGAAGATGATATATGGAGCTAATATCTTCAGGTATGAGGGATGCTACTTGCTTCCCCTATTTTCTCATGATGTTCACCATAGTAGCATCAAACTATTTGAGCCACCACTGTGATTCCTCATTGTATGGGAAGAGTTGTGAACGGGAAGATACCAAGTGAATACCTCTTTTCAGGATATTCTAGTACACTTCTAAAACTTCATCATCTTAAGAAAAATCTATGGAATTGAATATCCTATAGATCTCTTCAAATCCATGGAAATGGTCCTCAACAATGTGAGTAATAGTGTCAATCATCATAGTTTTGGTTGGTTGAGATGATGATTCAAGCTTTGCGACACCATGGAAGTACACCAAACTCTTATATCCTTTGGGGTTTTGGCTTTCCATGATGAATAAAAAAATTATCTTGTAATAAAACATTGAAATGAGAATCATCCTAACTTAAGTATAACACATTAGATGTGATAATGAAAGAATGGTTAAACAACAAAAAATAGTTTACTCGTAATCAAGCAATTGCAGTAATAGAGTAGGAGATCTCAACAAACATAGGGATCAAGAAAAAACACAAGCTTCGTAGGCTATGTTTTGAAAACTTACAATGTAATTTGTGTCTGAAAATGGATGTTTTTATAACTCATAACTCATATCAACCCACTATTAAATTTGACCATTTTTGTGATGAAGTAGAGATGAATTTTTGTCGGCATAGAGTCATTTTTGCAACCAAGATAATATTTTTTTTCGTCGGTGTAGCAACCACACATGGATCTTCACCGGTCTAGCGACCAGAAAAAGAAGCCTATTCACAATAGGGAAATGTTCGACTAACGAAGAATGTCAGTCAGTCAAACAACTAATATTAGTCACAAGAGTGACCAAAAAAACCCTAGCAAACTTAGTGAATAAACCACTATGAGTCGCTAGAATGATGAATATTAGTCGCTAGAGCAACCAAACCATCCGTTAAAAAGGTCAAAAGAAGGAGGATTAGTTAGTCACTAACTGAATAGCGATGAATAGGTTGGTCTCTCTAGCAACTAACAGGTTGGACGCTAAAGCGACCAACATGTTGATGTTTGCGACCAATTGGCTATACTAGCAATGAACAGGTTGGTCCCTCTAGCGACTAATAGGTTGGTCGCTAAAGCGAGTAACACGTTGATGTTTGCAACCAATTGGATATACTAGCGACAAACAGATTGGTCGCTAAAGCGACCAATATTGGAGTTTTTCTAAAAAACATTTATGCCATTCACACAGGATCTATGCAAATTCGACCTACATGAGCATTCTTTAATATCAAAAATGAAATGGTCCATGACTATAACAGACAATTAAAAATATTGCAATGCAACTACCTATATTCCTATGTTTCATTTGATTTTTCAAATTAAAATGAAATGAATTGAAAGAAAAGAAACCTATAGATGTAAACAACCATTGAAATGAAAAGTTACAACATATTTGCAGAGAACAAACAAAGAGTCAAACCCTCAAAAAAACTCTTGAAGGAAAGGTAGTAAAACCATAGGGGGATTTGTTCCTCAATCGTTTGGATTTTTAAGGGTTTTAAGGAAAACCTACAAACTAAAATCTAACTAATCATCCACATTCCCTAAATATAAACCTAGTAGACACACGGAAGTGATAAAAACTAGAAAAAATAATTTGTTTAACCCCTACAGAAAGTTACCTCAAAAAGTGTGTTGGCCCATGACGAAAGGTACCATGTTTCCTACATTGACAAACAAAGGAACCATACCTTGTTGATTCATTGGTCAATGCACTTGTTGACCCCAATAAGTATGATGGTCTGTAGGGGGTCTCCTGCACCCGGGAGCTCAACTCTGTGGGGTTCCTTTGTGGTTTCCAACCCTTGTCACTTGCAAACACAACACATAAAGATAAAAGAAGTTAGAAAAACCTAGAAAACTCATAAAAAACAAATAAACTCATTTACCACACACCCACAATCAAGGATCTTTATATTGGCTCCCTAGTGGAGTCACCACTCTATTGGTGCAAATGTACAAACAGAGTGAGAAACTTTGCAAACCTTGTGGTTTCTACAAGATTATGGACAAATGAGTTAGAAAACTAAAAACCCTATATTTCAATGAACTAATTTATTCTCTAAGCTATGTTATTCCTATATATGGAAGTAAAATGAAACAAAAAAATAAAAGACAAGAACAACTATTTGATCAAAGAATAAATGAATCCATTACCCAAATGGTAGACTTCACAATATCATTGGTGGAGAGATCTTGAAGGTGTTTATCTTCTATTGGCCTCTCCTTCAGAGGGTTCTTTGATTTCCTCGAGTGTGTGGTTGTAGTTTCTATTTCCTTTGGCTATAGATGGTTGCAATAGTGTGCTCCTCAAGAAACTAGGGTTTCATTGCTAAAGGGACAAACCTAGGGAAAAAATCCACAATGAGGGAAAATGAGAGAAAGAGGAATGAAAGAGTGATAATGAAATGGGGGGAGACCTCTCCTTGTTTTATAGGATAAATATGG
>JZKD02S0981259.1:51137-67608 GCA_000966675.3 Picea glauca | reverse complement strand
TAACTTTGGAGGAACACAATTTATATAATGTCTAAAGTTAGGATGATAATGACATTGACTAAAATTTAATGTTTTGTTTAACCTGGTAGGTAATCTCCTTCAGTTGTTGAAGGTAACATAATGATCAAAAGTCTCGTGTTATTGATCAAACTGAGAAAAATATACCCTAGGACAAAGAGTTAAACTTTATTAACTCTCTGATCAATCAATACATAATAGAGCATTGCATGATACAATATTTTCATTTTGTCCAATTCTTTTTGGCAAAGTGGCCACAGATGAAAATGGTCAGTGAAATGGATACAATCTTGTTTAGTTTGAGCAAAAAGACAGAAAAAAAAATCCATTGAAAATTTGAATGGTTTGTTGTTGAATTATAAGCAGGCCTATATTGGTCTATTTGTTTGATCTCAGGAAAGAGATATGAGATTCTAATCATGGCCCATTTATTTGTACATTTCAAATATTACTAGATATGTTATAACATTGACAAATATTGTTTCATTTGGAGAGTTCTTGGCCAACAAGAATCTCTGAAATGCACTCTATTATTTTATCTTTGTCTATGCTGAATTTGATGGATATTTTGTGTGTATGTTGAATAAAGTGTTTATTTTGGAGTTGTGACAAAGAGGCTTGCAAAAAAACCATTAGATAGCATGGTCAAAGTTTTTATGGTAGTGTTGAACTAAAATTACTATTGATGCTTCTATGCTTGTTAGCTTTGCCAGGTTGGGAAATCAAACAAATTGCCAATATTGAACAATTTTATATAGTTGTAAATACCATGTGTTCTATAAGATTCAAAATGTAGACAAAGGCCTTAAATTGGTATTCTAAGATGATCTTGATGGATTTTTTATGCATATGCTTAGATCCTATGCTATTTATTTTCAAATTATATGGATGTATCTTCTATTACATCAAGTCGAGATTACAATGGTAAGAAGAGATGGTTTATTGAAATCTCATCAACCAATGTTGGAATATTTTCCAAAATATAGAGAGGAATTTTCTTCATGTGGTGAAGGTGATATTTCATAAAAAATGGAAGAAAGTTGTTGTTTTTGTTTGGATAGAAGGTTATTCAGTGTACATTTTCACAAAACTCTAGAGAATAAGAGGTATATCATCCCATTAGAAAAGAGAAATGCCAATTTGTGTTTCTAAGCAGTCAATTATAAGTCTACATTCCATCAAATGTAAGATGTCACCATTATGGGCTCTGGAAGGTCTACATTTCATCAAATCCAAGAAGATTTATTCAAAAGTTATCAAGATGGATCTTCTTAAATCCAATGAGAAGGCCATATGGATGTATTTGAGATTGACGATGATTCATTTGGGTTTCTTTTTTCACTTTGTAAATAGGGTAATGAATTGTGTTTCCTCTATATGTTTCATAGTGCAAATGGAGTGTTTGTTTGGAAGCGTATGTTGCCCAAGGATGTTGTGTGTGCTTATTGTATGTAGACAACTATATAATGTTAGTGGCTAGAGGAATGGTGTTCTCTTCAACACATCCAAATTTGGTGAGGATGATTCCAAAGCCCTTATATCATATTTGCGACATATGCATGATCCTCCAGTTATGAGAAATAAATATATGCTACTTGTTTAAGTGTCTCGAAGAAAATTTGAAGACGAATGCAACCAACAAGATCATAAATGGAAGGCACTAGAATAAACTCAGAAACAAAGGCATATTTATCTTTAAACAATTGTTGGTGAGCCTCAAACCTTTACTATTGAAACAAAGGCATATTTATTTTACCTCGGGCCACATATTTGACTTTAGATTTATAGTTTGTTCGTATGTTCCCTCCTGTGTACGTCACCATACACTTTCATGGCTCTGAAACAATTCCCAACATTACATTCATGTTCATCCTCTCATTCCTGCCCACGATTCTATCTTCTAAAATGGCCTTCATGGAAATGACAACACCATTTTCAAGAGCAACATTTGTCACTAGCAAAATGCATACACTAATCATACAACTAATATTCATGGAATTCTTGTTGTCATCTTCAGTTAATCATTCATTGACCAACAATGATACCGATCAACATGATCTATTTTATTTCAAGAAACCATTCATATATTATCTGTACAATAAATTACAGAATTGGAATACTTGTATAAGCTTATGTAAGTGGACATGAGTTGAGTGTAGTTCATGGAACCAGAGAGTGGTTGGTGTCAATATTTTAGGTATGAATATACAAGTTCCTTTCTCTCCTTTTCTTGCCAATGTTTCTTTCCTTGAGGTACTTGATATTTCAAACAATCATTTTCATGGTCATATTCTGCTAGAGTTGGGAGTCCTTGTTGGCCTAAGAGAGCTCTGGCTTGATAGCAATGAATTGAAAGGTCATATTCCAACTACTATAGGTGGGTGCTCCAATCTAACAGTCATGTCTTTGTCTGAGAGCCATTTGGGTGGAATAATTCTTAGAGAATTGGGAATTCTCACAAAATTGAAAATTCTTGATCTAGGATTAAACAATCTCACAGGTACCATACCCTCAATTTTACGGCACCTCTCTTCTTTGGTTGATATTGTTTTAGGTGAGAAAAATCTTCATGGAACCATTCCTCCTTCACTCTCCAATTTCACTTTACTCAAATGGATGGTCTTGAATGAGAAGAAACCAAGTGGACCAATTCCATCAGAGTTCGGTGCCAAACTTTCCCATCTCTAGGAATTACATCTATGGGGTAATAAACTAATAGGAAACATACCAGATTCTCTTACCAACTCTTCCCAACTCAGGATACTCTTTCTCAATGAAAATTGGTTAATTGGAATAGTGCTGAAAGATCTCAGAAAATTGGCCCATCTTGAAAGCCTTTATTTACATGGAAACCAACTTGTTAGCACTCCCACTTTTCCCTTTATGACTGCACTAACTAATTGCTCCAACCTCCAACTACTATAGCAATGAATTTTAGGGTCCCATTCCAACTACTATAAGTGGGTGCTCCAATCTAACAGTCCCATATTTGACTCAGAACCATTTGGGTGGAAGCATTCCTAGAAATTTGGGTATGCTCACAAAATTGAAAATGCTTGACCTAGGAGTAAACAATCTCATAGGAACAGTACCCTCAATTTTAGGGCAGCCTCACTTTACTATATTTATCAAACAACAATATACATGGAAGGATACCTCACAAAATTGGCAACCTGACAAGCTTGATATATCTCAAACTGGATGACAATCTCCTAAGTGGCAATATTCCATTAGAATTGAGCATGCTCCATAGGTTGGAAATATTTCATCTGCAGAACAATAAGTTGGAGCATTACAACTGAGATTTCTCATCTAAGAAATCTAGGAAGCTTGTTATTTTGCCAAATTTTTGCCTAGAAAGATGGGTTACAAACTCATAAAAGTTTCTTAAAACTTAGAAGACATTTGTATATTGCATAAAAAAAAAAAAATTGCGATGCAATGTATTGCACCTAAATATTTTTGGTGCGATACACTGCAAAGGAGGAACATAGATTATTTAGATAGAAAAAATTTCAAAAAATTATGTATGGAATGAAAATATTGTTTTTGCAATACAATGTGTATCGCATGAAAACAATTTTCATGCTACACAGTATTTGTATAAAGGAAGTAGACCCAAGACTTGGAGAAAAAATGAATATTTTATAGAAGGATTTCATATCATGCGAAAATAATATGTGTTCTAGTGTGCTGTATCACACCAAGATAATTTTTGTGTGATACACTACACAAGAAGAAAGTCTCAAGAGATGTGATAAAGAAAGGAGCATTATCGTGATAAAGAAAAGTTTGAAATGTGCAATGTATCACACTGTAAAATTTTATAGTGAGATACATCGCAAGAATATAGTTTTAGAAAGTGCGGAAGATAAGGAAGGATGGAGAGAAGGACTTAGAAGAAAAACTTGAAGAAATTGAAAAGGTAAAACTTTTCAATGCAATGTATCACACAAAGAAAAATTAAGTGCAATACATTACATAAAATAAATTTATAAAGTGCGATAAAGATGTTGCATGGATTAAGATTGTCGAATGCAATACATTGTGTGGTGAAAAGTTATCTGGTGTGATAAGTAAATTTATGAGGTGCAATAAAGACGTCACATGAGGTAAAATTTTAAAGTAATCTAGTATTCTAAACTTGTTATGGATGGACTAATAATTTTAGAGTGATTCAATTGCAGATATTATATGTTAATTGTACACAATCCAGTGACAAAATATGTATTTCAAGACATTTAAACTATTTTTACATTAAAAACAACAATTTCATGAATTCAAAATTATAATTTCAACAAAAATAATCTCCAAAAAAATATAAAAAACATAAAATATTTAACTTTCTTAAAACATTTCCTATATTATTGTTATTTAATATTAATATTGACTAACATATATGTAATTATATCACCTTAAACCAGTACTTAACAAGATCCATACCTTTGAGTGATTGCGTGCCTCCAATGTTGCTCCTCTCCATCTTGCGATTCATCACATGACTTAATTATATTTTAGAATAGTAATTAAAGTTGTAACAACCTCTACAAATTAATGACTAAAGATGAATACCTGAATAAGCTTCTCTTCATTTTGATAATAAATTATTCTCTACTGAACATGACCAACCACGTGAAGGTGGAAGCTCTTTTCGCCCCTCCCCCCCTCCCACATCACTCTCATTTCCCCATACCCAATCTATCTATATTTTACAACTATAATTAGAAATGACAGTAACATTAAATGTAAGGATAAAACATTCATTGCCATGTGCTAAAACAAAAAACATGAAAGAAAATAACATTCATGACATTAAGGAAAACAAAATACATTACATTGGACCAGAAATATATTGGATTTATATTAATAGTTAAATGTCTAATAATTTGTTTTTCTTCTTATTATTCTTCTTGGTATCCATGAAAGAACAAATTAAGTCATCATCATCAGCATTTAACTGATCCCCCACAGTTATTGGGCCTTCTTGAAGTGTTCCATCATAAGTACTCAACACCTCACGCCATGATGAAGTTCTAATATTTCGACGTGGAGGTTGAGGATAGGGATGATTTTAAGGATGAAAATTTATTTTAAAATGTAGAAACCTTGGCGAATATTACTAATACTTTATATGTCAACTATAAATGTTTGGCAATATTTTTGTAAAAATATTCAAATTTCTAAGTATTTTACATAGTTTTTATAAAATTTTGGCTATTTTTAAGGTGAAATAATTATATCCTATAGAATTTGGGTAAATCATTTTTAAAATAGCGAATCTCATTTTTGGAAAAACCATGGAAAATTAGCCCATGAGTGAAAATTAGCCCCTAAAATAATCCATGGTTGAGGATGCGCATGGGCATCCACTACTACAACAATAAAAAAAATTCAAGTGATATTGTTATTTACTGTTCCTAGGGAAATTTAATTAATACAGCTTTAATTACAATGTTTTATACCTAGATTAGTCAGTGTAGTAGAAACATTAGTTGGTGGTCGCATTGTTGTTTCTGCACTTGTTGATATCTGCTATTGATCGGGCACATCTACATGCTCTGCCATATGAAATAATATAAGTATTTAGTACAAAATATACCCTAAATATTAATACTCATTGAAAAATGGAAAAACATTAAAAATATGTGCATACCACTATGTAATGGTCCTTTGGAAACAATGCTTGGATCAATATGGGGGTCGGTATGTGGTTCAACAGGTACATCAGGAGCATTGGTAGAATTTTTACTCTCATGCAACTGTGGAAAAGACACACATTATTTTACATTTTAAATGAATAAAAATATATTTTACATTACAAGTAATCAATGAGTAAAAACTAATCGACAAGTTTTTAATTTCATTTTATTTACCATGTCCTCCAGAGAGACACATAGTAATTTCCCCAAGCTTCTTCATCGCGCAACCACTCCATCAAAACCATGCGTGAACCCGACCTTTAGATATTCCTCTGTGTCTTGGTCATTCAACAAATCCCCCTTCCTTGAGCAATATCAAAATCATTAGTCACTAGCTGCAATGAATTACNNNAAAAAAAAAAAAAAAAGTAAAATGTTTAGGCACTTACAATCCGTTCCTTCAATCTCCCGTAACCACCTTGGCCCAGTTTATGTTGGTCGTGTTTGTCTTGTCTTTCCTTTGTTTCCTTGGAAGTGTCTTTGAGTCTACGCAATATTTTGAGATATGTTAGATATTGATTGTTTTCCTCGTAAAGTAAACAAAATACAATCATAGTAAATTGAAAACATCTCTTACCTTCCAGTGCCAGATGGTTTCTTCCCTTGTGCTTTCATCCCTAATTCTCTTGCATCGAGAATAATTTTTTTCCACTCCCTCTCGGGGACAACCAAAGGGCATTCACACTTGGGGTCCTATACTAATTTATTCCTATACGCCTCTCTAACATGTTTTAAATGCTTGCAAGTCCTTTTTAGGACTTCCATCTTATTGAACGAGTCACCAAACTCACCAACCAGTCTAGATATAAGAAGGCTTTTCAGTTTGGAATCTTTTCAATTCCATCGTAGTCAAATGGTCGGCCCAAAAATTTCTAATGCATAGTCATGTAAACTATTGTAGAACACATTGTTTCCTGTAAAATATCATCATCATTAGTAATTTAAATCTCACTGATATGTGATTGTTTAAACAATTATATAACAAGAATCTCTATAAAGACATATATTAAATACCTGGTATTTGTATTATTTTTAGAGGAACCATGTATTCGTCGACCAAAAATGATACCGCAGTTGTTCTTGTGCTTTGAATATGTGTAGCACTAGGGTAATAATCAACATAAGAGTGATTTGTTCCATGATCATGATCAGCACTTGCACGATCTAGAGTGTGTTGTGGGGGTGTGGCATCACCCCTAGAAGCCATAGAGTCAGTCGCAGGAGGCACACTTGGGGTGAAAAATAGCCTAGTGGCTACGTGGCTATGTGGGTTCACTGTTGCAGTCTCGCTGATGCTACCAAGACCTTCCACTTCCCCTCTCATTGATCTCAAAAAATTCTACAATGATAAATATGTGTTAATTACATATATCAAATTACAATATTTAAAACCATAAATTGATATTGTTAGATGGCATAACTTACCCCATAATTTGCTATCTTAACACATAATTCAGATATCCTTTGGAAATCCTCAGAAGTTTCCACCCTAGCATCAACCAAATCACAGAATTCCCTATTGGCCTTTCTTAGGGACAATTCTATTATCTGCAAGGTGTCTCTAGAATCAAATATCTCTTCATCACTTATATATTCATCATTTTCAGTCGATGCAGTGCTAGGAATGGGGCCTTTTCCCCGATCAATGACTTTGCCCACTCAGGGCCTTTGCCACTATCATCACTCTGGCATAATTTCAAGAATAATGTTAGTACATGCAGGAAATATTGAAAAACAATATATGAACTAATGAAATATTGGAAAATATTATGAAATGAAACATTCACACATACAAATTAGCAAATATTTGGAATGAAACATCGAGCAAAAATTAGCAAATGCAACATTCAGAAATAAAATACAATTTCGTCACAAATGAAACATTCACAAATTAATTAATCCCCTTTTAAGTTTAGGTATAATGGCTTTTGTAAAATTCGGGGTAAAATTCGTTGCAACTTGAAGTTCTTGGTATTCTATCTTTTGCGCTACTTCTTGGGAGTTGCGCTAGGCTGGGGAGGTGACTCTTTGATACCTCTTGGTCAATTTTGATGGTGATAAACTTGTAAACTCTTGAATTGATTATTCTATAAGAAATGTTGTTGGGTTTTCTTCCAAGCTTGGTTTTGGTTTTCCTAGGATAAATTATTGTGTTCTCGTGTCTACTGTGCATGGTTAATAATTCTAGATCATGTTATTTCTTTTGCATTGTAATAGTTGATATTATCAGTGCATAGTTATTCTATGATAACTATGGCATGAATAACTATTCAGAGAATTCAACAAGGATGTAGTAAGGTAGTTTCCATGAGAACAAGTGATAAGTCGTCTCTATCAAATGAACATTTCCAAGCCATCTAGTGCAACATAAGGGATTTCAATGGAGGTATGTCTATACAACATTGATTTATGTTCTTCAAAAGGTGAGGAGGTCAGTAGAAGCATTGGATGTCTTTCATGTGATGTGTGTCCTTCCAAGCTAATAATGTGGAATTTCTACATTGAGATCCTCGGCTTGAACCAAATGTTGTGGTCTATAACGTTGTATTAAATTCCCATGTTCCTTGGATGTAATGGAAAGGAGCCTTTTGGGTGTTGCAACAAATGAGGCAAAGTAGGTCGAAAGTTTTTCCAGGATGATTTGAATGGGGAAAAAAGATGGCTTGAAGCCCAAACCATTAGAGAGGATGTGCATAAAAGATTCAAGGGTGCAATACAAATACCAAACAATATGGGATAACTTCATGAAGGTTAAATATGGAAGATGGCCCATGGAGAAAGAAAATACATGTTGAAACTCAAGAGAGCGGTAGCATCACCGTGTTATAGAGTTTTGTTGCTTCTAGTGATTATATCTCCCAAACTAGGAAACAATATTCTAACACCCCATTTTAGATAACATAAAAACCTTTCAAATGATTTATAATGATCCCTCTAAAATGTATTCTAGATTCCATTGTAGATATGGTTGGGAAACTGTAGGTAAGATAAGAGGGATGGAATGAGGTAACCCAAGATTGTAAATGTTGACTGAAAATTTTTAGGTCATGCTATGCTTGTGTGAAGATACAAGAACACTTGATATTAGAGGAATAAGTGTAGAGGAACGCAAAATATGCCTAAAAGTAAAATATTTCATAAATAAAATAAAATTCCATCACAAATGAAACATTCACAAATTGAGTAATCCGTTTTTAAGTTTGGTTATAATGGGTTTTGTACTGTAGCAAAAGAAGATGTTCTTGGGTCGACTCGATTCAGATTGTAATAGACTAGCAACTCTTCGCATGTCGTTATTGTTTTCACCACACATACAAATATCCTATTACCTTCCCTCTCCTCAAAAATGAAATTGGGTTCCATTCTTTTCATCCTAGGCCTTGTACTATTTATAAGACATGCAATATTCCCCGATGCCTTTGGCCTTCCATCAATATACATAGTCACTCCTTTATGCCTATTATTTTCTTTAATATGTATATAATTTGTGGCGAGTGTGTATCTCTGCATACTAGGCATATATTGGACCAACCTCAACCATACTCCATAAGTGTAACATGGTCCAACATACTCAAAAAATTCAACTAATTCGCCATATTTTACCTTTATGTTGTCCATGGAGAATAAACCAAGGCCATGGATGGATGACGGAGCAATGCGATAAATCCTCTCATTAACACATAAGACGGTGTACAACTCGGGGACTTCCTTGGGTACCCACTATTTTAGTAGGTGTTTGTACCTCAAGGGAACCTCGATGTCACCTATGCTCTCATCATCATAAGAGCATGATCCTCCTTCAACAAGAAACAATTTCATGCGCCTACCAAACTTTCTTCTAACCTTTTCACCTCTAGTTGATTTCGCCTTGTAACATGTGTTGGATATGTTTTCCCTTGTCCCTCTCGAAATTTCATCGCTTGAGTTGGATGATAGGTCTGATAGATACATATTTGGTTGTACCTACACTCCATCGAGGGAGAAGGAAACGTTAGACCAACGATATTCATATTATAATATAGATAAAGATAAACATTGAAAATATAAATTGACATGTAAGACTTTTTCATCTAGGGTTGGAGCCAAACCTTTGAGAAAACATAGAGTATTTCTTCACTCAATATTTTGGGTAGGTGTTCATGGTCCAAAATTACCTAGGAAGACAGAAGGAATAATTTTGAATTTCCCATCTAATTTGTAGCCCACCTCTAATTTATGAGAACCCATGAGGAATTTCATCATGCTAGTTAGTAGGTTATATGGTGAAAATGATTTCTCTTATAAGCAGAAGCATTGGGTTCCCTTGATACACCAAATGTTGAAGAAGGAAGTTGTAATATAGATGACTGGAGAAAATGATTGTTACATTTGAGTAGAACAAAGGTAGAAAAATACCTTATAGAAGTTTCGTGGGTTTATATTACATCACGATCTAAGGATGCAATCCTTACCCTTCTTGAATTCATGCTACACATGTGGGGTGGAACTAGTGGTAGAAGAACCTTGTTTCTGATGCAATGAATTTTGGTGACAATAATGATTTTGTTCATGGTTCCATTTTGACCATAATTTCAAGTTTTGGTACCTCCAAATTCATCCATATTTTACAAAAACCCAAAATCCACCAAATTGATTAGAATTACCAAAAGTTGAAACCCAATTGAAATTGTTGCAAGAGGGTTGTTTTCTGTATATATTGTTTGACTTTGTATTAGGTCATTAGATAGCACCACAATATACAACAACCAAGAGAAGAAGGCTTTGCAAAAATAACTTCAAATAGATGGCACAAAGATGTCTGATATTGTTCTTTCTTTCTTCAATGTGTTCATAATTTTTACAAATTGATACCCATAAAGAAAAAAATGATTTTTCCTCCATCTGATGGGAAACATGTCAAAATGATAATGATGTGGTGTTGACTAGGTTGACTAGTGCTTATGTCTGGACTTAAAACATAGATCTTGAGTGTGCCTAAGGTGATCAAATTGGAATAAACCTTCCTCATTTTAAGGGATATAGTTACACGTTTAGGTATACATGTAGATGATCCTATGGATTGGTCTATCACATACGTTCTTTCCATATAGGCTCACATATCTGAGGTAGATTGAATCAATTTTAAACTTTCATATTGAATTAAGGTTTGGAGAGTGATTATAGAACTAAACTTGAAGAATTTAAACATGCTATGATTTTTTATGTTCAAACTTTAATGCTAGTTGGGCTTGTAGAATAGATGATGGAAGACACTATGTCTTTAGTTATTTATGTGGTTTTCTAATTAGGGCACAATAAAAATTGCTTAATGAGGGTAAAATTGAAAATTAGAAACAATACAAACTTCTTAAGGGAAACGTTGACATAATTCTAGAGAAAGAGATCAGGAATACATTTGAGTGAAAGATGGTGGAGATTACCTGATAATAACTATGTCAACCAAATCGAGAAGAGGAAGCATGATGATCAGTCATCAATTAAAAAAGGTAAGAAGAAAAAGACATGCCTATACTATGGAAAGGTAGGAAAAATTAGGAAGACTTGTTGGATCATATCATGATATATGTGATGTAAGCGATGCATGAATGTAAAATCAATCATAAAAGGAATTCTAAGAAATGTCTCTACTTATAAAAAGATAGTTTCTAATGAGGTAAATGACCTAGATTTGGGATCTGGAATCAATGTCATAGGTTTAACAACTTGATAATCTAGAGTTTCCAAACCTTGATTCTATATGATAAATTTGATCACTCCACAACCTAGTTATACCTTTTGGGTATATTTTTCATATATGCTAATTATATATATCCTAAATTTAAGCTTCAAATAAAATGTTTTATACCCTAATTCACCTTCTAATTCTTGATTTACAAACATGCCAAGTTAGCAAGGCTAATTTTGCCAAGAAAATCTTAGACTCATCTTTATCCAATATTGGCATGTGAATAAAGCCAAAAAACTAATTTGACCTTTTGTGATATATTTTCCAATCCTTGCATGAAATTTCATTGTTCAAGGGAGTTATGGAGGTAGTTTGGACTCAGTTTTTGACAAGAAAAGTGATAGGAGGCCAAAAGACAGTGAATTAGAGAATATAACAATAGCAAAAGTGATTATACAAATGATGGAAAAGGCTACAAAACAATAGGTTTTAGTATGTATTTTATACAACAGATTTCTTGAATGCATTCAACAGGAACATGATTAGCCTTCTTGGTAGCCATATGACCTCTGAATTCAATGGATCATGGACAATGTTTGTATCTTCAATGATTATTCATAAGCATGGGGTCTTTCCCATAGTTAATTTCAATCATGCATATAAGGTGTTTACCATGTTACTACAATAGTTTTATTGTGTAGATTTGGAGGGTAATTCACATGACTCATCATTATTATCCAGTACCAATGATCTCTATTTGTGAGCACAGTAGATAGACATTTCAAACAATAGTTTGTCACACCATTAATTTCTTATCCTAAGGGTTGTCTCAAGGAAATTTAACCAATGTCAACCAATGTCAAGGGAGAGAAATAATGGCCTTATGTCCTAAATGAAGAATCTCAAGTCAAGCACCAAAAGGAAAAACCATGATTATTCTCAAGTTGTGTCATTGAAATCATCCTTGAACCATGAAACATGACCTTCATAGGGTATATTTGGCCTACTAAAGGGATATGGATGCCATGATTAAACCACAACAAAGGCCCTAAAAAAGAACATGTCTCAGTTCCACACATCGCATAGTTATTGGGTACAT
Organism: Picea glauca; assembly: GCA_000966675.3. Lineage (NCBI taxonomy): Eukaryota > Viridiplantae > Streptophyta > Pinopsida > Pinales > Pinaceae > Picea > Picea glauca. The sequence continues at coordinate 55,127 of JZKD02S0981259.1, read as the reverse complement.
CATGGTTAGGGTTTTGTAGCACTTGAGTGGGATATGAGGAAAACCACATGATCTCTCACTTCAATGTATTTGGCATAATATTTTGACATGAGTGCCATTTATATATGTTTCATACTACATATGGGTCATGGGGCTAAGATGTAGTCATCACATGAAAAGACTAAGATAAACAAAATGGAGGCGAATATGTTAACAATTGTTTTTTTATATATATTTTGTACTCGAATTCCATGGAATTTAATTATTTTCTTTTTGAAGCCCTAAAATATGTATCACATAGATTGGAAGATTCATTTACCTATTTTGGCAGCATGGAACCTCTGTTGAATCAGGGCCCTCCTTTATCTTCTCTGTCAAATCGGGGCCCTCTTTTATCTCCTCTATCGAATCGGGGTACTCCTTTATCGCCTCTGTCGAATCGAGGCCCTCCTTTATCTCCTTTATCTCCTCACGAGTGATATTTTTTGAGAGGGTAGCTATGATAGTCGGTATACTAGGGTGTCGAGTTCGGCCACTATCTCCTCTATCTCCTATGTCGATTTAGATCTATCGTATTCAAGATACTAGGGTGTAGTGATCAGGAGGAACAAGCTAGGGAGAAAGGGTGCAATCGGGAGCTAGGGAGCTAGATAAATCAAGAGCTGGGATGCATTCAGGGGATGAGAGCTAGGGATATGGAGCTCATGAAAACCTATGGATCTCGAGGGTAGAGCTATGGAATTCAGGATACTAGGGTGTAGTGATCAGAAGGAATGGGCTAGGGAGAAACGGTGCAATCAGGAGCTAGGGAGCTAGAGAAATCAAGAGCTAGGGTGCATTTGGGAGATGATACCTAGGTATATGGAGCTCACACAAACCTATGGAGATCAAGGGTAGTCTATCGACTGTTACAATGTCAAGGGCAGTCAAGATATGGAGCCTACACAAACCGGTTTTTGGTTATATATTTTATATAATATATAAATTATAAATATATAAAATATATATTTTTGTATTATATATTATAAATAACTCCTATGTATCAATGATGTAATCTTCCCTTCAATACACTAAGACTTCTAACACACTAACCCCTTAATACAGTATGACCCCAAACACATTAGTCCTATAATAAAATATGAACATGAACACACTAAATACCTAATACACTATTATATCAACACACTAACACCTTAATATACTAATCTCCTAATACACTATGATGATACCTAACAATCTATCCCATTGACACATTATGCCCCTTAATTCCTACGGCCCTTGATGAAATCATCCCCTAATAAATTATGGATTTGAAAAAAACTAACATCCTAATAAACTATAGTCGCTAAGAATTATGAGCCCAAACAAAAAATATCTCCCTAATCATTATTAACCTTGACATGGTCACCCCTTGACAAATTGTGGCCCCAAAGACACTACTGCCCTTATACGTTGATCTATTGATATATTTTTCCCTTGACCATTATGTCCCTTGATGTGATCACCCACTCAAAAATTATGATCCTTAACTCCTATGTCACATGATGTAATCACCCCTTTAATACAGTATAACTCTGTATTCACTAACCCTCTTAATACACTATGACTTTGAATGCACTAACCCTGTAATGCACTATGACCATAAACACATTAACACCCAAATACACCAACTCCTAAGTACATTATTGCCACAAACAATGTAACCCCTTAATACAATAATACCCTTAATTGACATGACCCTTTATGTAATCACTCATTGCAATCACCCCCTGATACATTATGACTATGAATAAACTAACACACTAGTACACTATAACCCTCAATCAACATGATCCCATACATAGTATACCCATTAATATCTTTTTATATTGATAAATTCACCTCCTAACACGTTGTGACCCAAAGAAGCTAACCCCCTAATACATTATAGCCTTGAACAACCTAACCCTTTTATATGATTTTCCCTTAACAACTATGATTCCCAAGTGTAATCACCCCATTGATACATTGTTATTCTTAACACACTAATTCCCTTAATACACCATGATTACAAATAGGCTAAACACTCTAACTCCCTTAATACACTATGATTCCAAACACACTAATTCCTTTAATACAATGACCCCCTGATACATTGTTACCCCTCTTACACTAACCCCTTAATAGACTATGACCAAGAGCACACTAACCCATTTATACATTGTGACCCCAAACACATTAACCCCCTCATACATCATGATCTTGAAGACATTAACCCCTTACTATGTTATGAGCCTAAACAAACTAACCCCTAATACACTTACCCCTTAATAGACTATGACCCCACTTACCCCTTAATAGGGTATCAAGGAATTTGACATGTCTCCCCTATCACCCAGGTCAATGTCTAGACTTTATTGGCAATATGCCCATTTACATGTAATTAAATTTTCAACTCCATTGTAATACAGGCACACATATACATATTTAGTGTTTCTATTACCTTCATGACTCACCATGTCCATTGATTCTTTTATCAACACTTACAAATGCCACCATCCTCTCACTTTCCCATTACTTTGACCTCCACCTTCTTCTTGCATTTTCTTAAATGTTTGTAGTGCCTCCTTGCCTTTCCCATGCTTGGAATGCTCACAACTCTTCTTCTAAAAATTTTCAAACTTCTCCACCACTTCAATCTTCATATCTCTTCTCCATGGGCACTCAATAGACACACAATATACCTTAATGACTGGTCATAGTCCAATGAATGTGTTTTCTCTTAGCTTCTCCTTACGATGGCTCTAATACGAATTGTTAGGAATAAGAAAATCTAATGAGAGAAATAATAAACCAACTATAAAAGAACACATAAATCATGCACACATCATTCACACATGATTTACCCTGGAAAACCCATATGGGAGAAAACCATCCAAAGAAATATTTGTTCCCTTGACCAAATCAGGCCAATCTAGCCAAGTGAGCCTTCACCCTCACCTTTAGAAAATTAAAACATAGTATACTAAGCCTTTTTAAAGGACTCATTCCATTCAATCCATGTGCAGAATACCACGAGCTACCAAAACCATGGGCCCGAAAGCCACCATTGTTGACCTAAAAAGGACTTATTTCATTGACTCTTTCACTGAGTCAATTTTAACCCAACACACTATACCAACTAATATTTGTGATCCCTAACAAATAGTCATCCTTTAACATAATCACCCTCTAACACTAATTCATTCAAACACATTAACCTTTAACTACTATGACCATGGCTTACCATTGTTGACCTTATTGAAGGTGGTTGACCCATAATGACTAATGTTAAATAATGCATGTAGAATGACGATGACGATGAACAATGATAAAACAAATATATTGATCTTAATGATCATCATGTATAGGCATGTCACATACACTAAGTTTGTTTACAATAATAATAAATTAGAATAAGTTTGTTTATATAATATCTTGGAATTGACTTCCATCATAAGATAAACTAGAATTATAGTGTTGAAATAGTGTATACTGTATAGATAACCCGATTAGGAATAGGTAAGGTGTAATTGTGAATCCTTGAAAATGGATTATTCCTCAATTTGGGACACAGTTGATGCAACATCCTCATTGATAATGGGGATGAGTGATTTCAAGAACCAATCAAGGAAATGGAATCATCTAGATTAATTTTACATAAGCTAGGTCATCTATATAAATAATGGATATGATATATGATATGGTTGGTGGTAGTTTTATAGCATGAAAGAATAAATTTGACTCCCTTGTCATACCTAATGGTAAATTGAAAGAAGGTTAAAAATGTTGTTTCTAGGGATGCAAAGTTAGTATGGGAACCAATGGGTTGATCAATATACCATTTTTCAAAAACCTAGTGAGGGAGCATTGAAACGTTTGTAATCTAACATAATCATCAATGATATTGTTTGAGGAACACCATAAGTGAAAGGACATTATGTGATTTCAAGGGTCTTCTCTGGCACACCCTTCAAATTTCAATATATCTAA